>PVJA010010694.1:0-56738 GCA_004027025.1 Myocastor coypus
TTGGAAATTCAAGGGAATACAAAATTGTAGCCTGTCAAGAATATGGTTTTTGGCCCAATCTCTTACTTTCAAGTACTACTCTTGAGAGAATGACAGTAACTGAGTTTACACCAGGAGCAGTACATATCAAAAAGACAAGAGTGACATGTACTCCAAACATGGTTTTAGCGTTACATTGTGCTATAGTCAATATGCTGAAGCTTTTGAAGGTTCTTGAGACCAATATCTGATTCATCCTGTGTACATAAGTGTATCGTTTTGCTATTGATGTTTTCTGCTTTGTCTGCTTCCAGTCACTTTGTTGTTTAATCCATAACACATTCAGCTGTGTTATGCCCTTAAGTTCTTGTTTTCTTCTTTAAAGTTCTTATATTAGGGAGACTATACGATATTTACACATATAGGTCTGGTTTATTTCACTAATGAGTATATGTTCAATATACATCTATTTATATATGAAGTCTTCAAACTTATCATTCTTTACGGATGAGTAGTATTCCATTGTATAAAAATACCACATTTTTTTTAACCATTCTCAAACAATTTGGTTCTGAAACAAAAGTGGTTGGCAACATTTAGTCGTTGTTTGCAGCCTCTTCATCGTGTGATGGACATGACCATGCTCCCTCTCCTGCATGGTCATCCCTTCCACAATCATAAAGTTAAACTCGTGAACTCAGTAGTTAAAAGAACACAATTAATTCAGGAGTGAGCCTATGTGAAACTATCGCTGTCATCCTAATTAATGTGGAAAATTAAAAATGATCTCTAAAGTATAGAATGTATGCTGGGTTAGCTTTGTCTTTGCTGGTTCCCAGTAACCAATGCCCCTATTTTATTCATGTGTTTAGGGAACTAAACCAATATAGTGAATGGGCGCAGGAAACAACACCATTATGAAAGGATGCTGTAGAGCAAATCTGCTCCAAGTGCCTTGTTAGACAACACACAGATTTGTGCTTTTGTTAAATGAAAACCTAATTAGTTCAGGATGTTTGTGTGATCAGTCTCTAGTGCTCAAGGTAATTAGTTAATAGAATACTTTAAAAGGGTGAAAATCTCTAAGTAAAAGAAAGTTATGCTGTGGGGGAAATTATTAAATTTCTCATTCAAATTATAAGCAAAATACTTTCACCATACAGAATTAAGCAGAAAATATAGAAATATGCCACTGACAATGTTACTCTCCACAGTTTTATTAATTACTAATCATTGCTATGCTTTTTAGGGTTATTTTATTTTTTAAATGTATTTGGTACAGGGTGTCATTATACATTTTGGACCCAAGTGATCCTTCTATTTTCAGCCTCCCCAGCTCTAGGATTGCAGGCATAGACCTTCATGCCTGGAGTAGGTCACTGGCTCAGCACACCTGGGGGCAGGAGCCAAGGAGCCAGCATTCACATGAGGTACCTGGGATCAAACCCCAGTGCCTGTACTTGCCCAACAAGGCACTTAGTCCACTGAGCTATCTCGCTAGCCCTTTTTTTTTTTTAATGAAGCCTCTGCTCTGTATTTCAGAAAGTACTCATAAAGGAAGATAAAAATAATAAAATAATATTTTGAAGACATAACTATCACAACAGGTGACAAATTTTTATTTTTATTTTTTTTTTTGGCTTTTTGAGACAGAGTCTCACTATGCAGTTCAGGCTGGGCTTGAGCTCACTTTTGTAGCACAGGCTCGAACTCCCACTGATCTTCCGGCCTCAGCCACCCAAGTGCTGGGATCAGGTAACAATAATTTGTAATGTTGCTGTAAATATATGCTATATTATTCATCAATCTTAGTACAAACAACTATTAAATTATTATTTTTAAAGTTTCTTTAGTTTTTAAAGTTCTTTAGTTTTTAAAGTTTCTTAGTTTTTGCTAAGAAATAACATAAAGTGCAGAAGTTTTGAAACTGTACACATTGTATGTATTTATATTTTCTAGGAATTTGTTTAAATTTAGAAAATGACTATAGCAGTACTGAGTCAGATACTGATTTCACATGTGCAAGCAACTCTATTGTGGTGATTAGTGTTTTTATATTGCTTATCATATGCTAACACTATAACTGTGGATATATAATATTTCTTTATTTTAGTGTTACAAACATATCATTATATGTGGAATTTTAAAAAACAAGAATAAAAGAATTATGATGAAATGTGTGCAAAATATATTAATTCTCATAAATGTAGCTTTGAATTCTATTTTCTTTTCATACCAGATCATTAATATTGCACAAAAATGATATACTCTGAATTTTTCTTAAGTCTTACATTATGGTGATACACAGACAATTTTATTGTTTACAATAATTATGCCTTCAAATGAGTTTTTATCTCATCTCATGTAATATTAAAAGTCAGTTTCTGGGGACTGGGGAGATAGCTCCATGGCACAAGTGCCTGCCTGGCAAGTGCAAAATTGTGAGTTTGAACCACGGTCCCACAAAATAAATAAATAAGTAAATAAATCAGTTTCTGCATTTTATCCAAAAAGTTATTATTATAATTTTAGCAAACAAACATAAAATAATTAAACTGATAACTCTGTAGCTCTTTTTCTTTCTTTGAAAAACCACTTGAACCTTTTTTATTTTACACTGTAATCTGAGTATTGTACATACCTGTTGTCAAGTATATATCTAAATATATAATTGAGATTTAATCAACATTTAATAAGCAATTACTTTAATCTAAATGACATAATCTGTAATGATTGTATAGTAGCAATATTAAAAATAAAATAATTTGAAATTTTTACTATACAGGTAAGTAAAAATTTAGAAAACTTTCAAGCATTTCACTTAAAGAAATTGAATATTTACATGAGAATGATGTGGTTTAGCCAGAGTCCAATCAGGAGAGATAAATCACATACTAATACTGTAGAGATAAGACAAAAGCCTAATTACCATCTCAAGAAGAGGAGATCAATAAACAAAGCCCAGGGACAGCTGTGGTCTGTTACTTGGGAATTCTGGAAAGGTGGGATTCAAGAAGGCAGATAGCAGCTTCTCCTGCTGTTTCACTATTTGTTTTTGCACCACTCCTCTTGCTTAAGATGTTAATGGTTGCCTCTTCTCCTGCTTGGAATGTTTTCAATTAACATTTGTGAACCTAGTGTTAGGCAAATGGTGGAGGTCAGAGATTGTAGCCTTCCTTTAATAAAGTAATTATGCACCTTAGCCCTAAATAAAACTGATGTGCTTCTGGAGGTCTGAGCTCACTTCGAGAGAGACAAATCTCAGTGAGACCTCTGAAGCTATATTCATCGAGTCTTCTCGTCATTTCTTTTGGCACCGATTCATAACATACAACAAATATAAATAAAGAATGTTTGATATAATCTTAATTGACATCCATAACAAGAAAATAAAGTAACAAAGACCTGGCTCTAGCAGTGAAGAGATCTCTGAAGCTCTGTGAACAGCAGATGTAAGGAACAACCATTATCCTTACTAGTAACACAAGGCATTCAAGAAAGAGATTTATTTACTGAAACCAAACTGCTTTGGAGAATAGATTTTTGAGCTTACTGGATGGCAGGGAAGTTATTGTACTTTTACAGTAGATATTTCTAAGTGGCTTCTGTCTGAAATTCACTGGAAATCTCTGTATAGTGCTAGAGTAGGTTTTCATGAGTTATGTTATCTTTGGAAACATTCTGCTGCAAATGAGCAACATAGAAAAGAAAAATGAAATTACTAATTCCAGGGTGGTGCTTCTGTCTGGGCACTGGAGCAGCAGGGCAGTAGAGAACATGTGAATGTTCTAAGAGTCAAGACTTGTACACAACTAATTAAAGTGGAAACTGTCGGGAAGATGCTACTGTTTCCCTCTTGTAGACTGCTGCTCCCCACTGCAGGTAAACACTGCAAAAGTGAACAGTACATGATCTTGGGCACTGTCCAAAGCTATGTTCTGCTGAAAATAGCAAGTGAGAAGCCTCAAATTCTCACATCAGGAAAACTGAATGTGTGAGAATAAACAAACTCATGCTGCACCGCACCTCAAGTCTCTATAAAAAGAAGAGCAAGTTAAGCCCCATACCCAAGAAGGCAGGAAATTATAATTAATAGCAGAAATTATTACAATGGAGAAGAAAGAAACAATACAGAGAATTAATGAGTCAAAAGGTAGGTGCTTTGAAAGACTGAAGTTCAATATCACTGTAGAAAGCCTGGCTATAATCAATGTATCAACCAATAGCATAAATTAGAGGACATACGGGACAACAGGAAAGCTTCGCTGCTATTGGCGGAAAAGTATAAACTCCATGGAAATCAGGATGAAGATGTCTCAGAAAGTAAGGATTGCCGATCCCATTAAACTGATCTGTACTTGTCCAAGATATTTTCCCAGAGGAACTGAAATGATATACCACAGTAATTTAAGTGAGGCCATTTTTAAATCTAAATCTTGGAAATAGGAAGCTTCCTATCAACTGAGGAGTGAATAAAAAGATTTTTTTTTTAATGCCTTAAACTTACGCTTAAAAGATGTGATTTTTTAAAAATATAATGGAGTATTATTTACTTGTCCAAAAATATAAAATTGAGAGTTTTATAGGTTCATGGACGCAACTAGAAGTCATACTCATAAGTGAAATAAATCAATGCAAAATTCATATATAAGCATTGTATTATCTCACTAGTGTAAGAACCTAAAAGAATAAATAAAATCTGAAAGGTACAATATAAATGGTGAAAGGGAAAGTATCTGTTTTTAAGGAACAATTGGGGCAAGGAAAAGAACAGAAGAACAAAGGAATGGAAAAAGATGTATTTGTGTATTTATACAACATAATTTGAATAATTGCAGCACTGATTTCTGTTGATCTATTAAAAGTAGTGGTGCAAGCTTAATTTTTTTCTACTTTTTAATTTTCATTACTTTTTTGACCAATTTGGCGTGCTTTTATCTGGTCATCTGTACAATTAATTTGCAGATAATAATATGTGCTATAATACCCATTGTTGAATTCCTACTATATTATCTAAAGTGAAATTCTTTATTATATATGATGGTTTTCCTTGCTGTTTTTTATATTCATTTCAAAAGATAAAAAGGTAAAATTTTTGCTTTTCTGATGTCTCTTCAACAGCCTCTGTGGCAAAATTTCTATGCCATCTAAGAAAGGAAAAACTGTGTTTTTTTTAGTAAGGAAATTAGAAATATTTCTTCTTTTTTCTTTTAGTAGGAACTAACAATGGGAAAATTTCACAACACATTAGTAGGGCAAACACAACAATTAGTAAAATTCACATTTTTGTCTTCATAATACTCATTCCAAATACAAGATACAGACATTATAACTTTTCTAAATGTTATTTGTAGAAATATTTCTTCTCATTGAACTATCAGAAGGTAGTTGTATACACATAGACCAACATCCTATAATAGTAGTGGATTATCAGCAGAACTGGCAATGTCAGAAGCTCTTGACCTGAGCCTTTTATAGCTCAGCATACTAATCTGGCTTTACTCATGGTTATACTTTTCTGCTGGGTGATTAACTCCAAGTTAAAGCAAGACCTATGTAACAAAACATGTAACTTTTGTATCTGACAAGGTCAGTCTAATCCTCTCAGGATTTACCTTGAACCATGTACAGTGTTGTGTAGAACTGTTGTTAGTGTCAGTTGACTGGATGAATCATGACCATTGTTTGACCTGTTGCTCTCTATGAAAGCCTGAGACAATCTTTTCTCTCTAGGTGTTTGCCATTTTGAACTTTTAGATGTATGCTGTTTCTAATGTAACTTCAATTATTACTATATTTTCCCTCAAGTAAATATTTTTTTGAGAAGAAAAAGAAAAAGGTGGTTAAAGAGAATACAAGAGAAGGGAAAATGCCATATGATTGATCTGCTACAATTTAGTATATGCTTAGATTTCTAAATTTCTGTGTAAGAAAGGAACAACTTTTAAAAGGTCAATTCCTGGGCCGGCGGGATGGCTCAGTGGTCTAAAGCCCCTGCTTGGGAAAGCTTGGGCAGCTTCAGGGACCGCGATTCAATCCCCGGCACCACATGCTGTGCCAGCCCTGCCCTCGGGGTGGGCTGAGCCGGCCATAAAAATGAGTGAATAAACAAACAAAGGTTCTGAAACAAGAAAAAAGTTAATAAATAAAATTTTAAAAAATTCTTTAAAAAATAAATAAATAAAAATTAAAGGTCAATTCCTCTTTCACAAAGGCAGTGAAACAGGGTAAATTAGTAGTAAAAAAAAGCACCCTAATACTGTCATAATGCACAGATTAACTGTTTTAACTTTCAGTTTAAATATAAATTATAGTTTTCATCTTCAATTTCAAAAGTATATTTATATAGTTTTATTCCAACACAACTTTGAGTCAATACTTAAAATCAATTATTGGGCATTTAGATCACCTGTTTTGACATTTAGGTCAATGTAGAAGCATTTAAAAGCAAAATAGCAACTTGGTTTATAGGAAGGAATTAATCATATACGGAAGAAGTCTTCCACATAATTTTAGAAACAGATATCCAGTAATAAGACATAATAGAAAAGAGGACCCAGGCATACTCATGTCTAAGTTTCAATTCTTAATAACTGTAATCCTCCTCTAGTATAACCAGGAGGTTAAGATGCAAGAATAATACGAGATGAGCTATTCACGCTGCAGGTAACTTGTATCTGAATTAACATTTTACGGGACTTCTTGCATGAAGCGTTTCCAGTTTCTGTTCCTGAAGATTGGCAGGAGGTCATTCCTCAAGAGAAGAACCTTGATGATCTTAAGTTCTCATGGGTTAGAATTATGTTTCTTTTTTGTTTGTTTGTTTCTTTTCACTGACTACTACAGCTTTGCACTTAAATACTTCAGCCAAGATTTTCACTTTAACATTAGTAATTCATTGTCTTAGCAATACATATATTGGTAAGGTTTTTGTAAAAACATGATGATGATTTAATTTTCTTCTCACTTTATGACCTCCATTGGAGCCTTGAAAAGTAAGGATAAGAAAGACACACTTAAAAGTTTTAGATCTGCTGAAATCTAAATGTTTTGTGCTGCTGACTTATATCCCAGCCCTAGGATCTTTCATGCAAATGTTACGTGTTAGCGTCTCATTAAGGCAGTCTAAAACTTTGAATCAATACAAGGACAGTTTGTATAGGACATTACCCTAAATTACTGGGTGAGAAGTATTTTTTCTTATTTTGAGCAACATGAATTTGATATTAAACTTCAAATTTGATACTAAACTTTAAAAATGGAAGGAATACTAAATCAGTATGAATATCTGCTTTGGCAAGCACAGAGACAGTGGTCCAATCCCTGGTCCCACATGCCTCCTTAGCCCTTCCCCTGGGGCTTGCTGAGCTGCTGTATGGGTGGGGCATGTGGCGCATGCCTGTAATTCCAGACCTGGGGAGGCTGAAAACAGGAGGATCATTATGAGATCGAGCTACATGAGACCCTGTACCAAATACATAAGTGAAAAACAAATAAATAAATCAGTGCAAGGAGACATAAGGATGTACCAAGGAAACCCAATTGCATTACTTAAAAGCATATGATTTGAAACATATTCATCTCCTCCCAAAAGCTGTTTGAAAGTTTAAAACATTTTAGCTTCACTAGGATATAGGAAAGACTACGTTCAGCAAACCATAATTTTGAGGAATAAGGAGACAGATGGAGGACGGAGCTGATCCATGCAGAATTGCCTGTGACTCAAAGCAGGCGAAAGGGGAAAACCTGGAGGAATAAATGAGCAGGTTTTCTAAACTGAACCCTGAAAAGAACCAAAGCTCAGAACAGAAGGGACTGGAACCAAAGCAAGCCGGATAATAAGGCAGAAACTGAAAGGATTCAGATTCTGAGCTAGTTACTCCCACACAAGGTGGCTGGTAAGGCCTTTGTTGCCAGAGAATGTTTAAAAATGAACTGAGGGAGATGGCACTGAAATCTGTCAACGTGGGCAGCAGAGACAAAGAGAAGAGATTTACCACCGTGAGCAGCTGGTGCTATTAATGAGAAGTAGAAGGGAGAAATATACTTGGAAAATATCCTAAACCATCAGGTATTTTCTTTCCTACTGGACCCTGGGAGTTAGTATTGTAACTATAAACAAAAAAATTCTCTGTTTGCAAGATTGAGCATCTTGAGAAACTGAGAGAGACCAAGTATAGGACATAGGATCTCCTCGTGTGACCAGAGCTCTGATGAGCTAGCAGTAGGCTGTAAACTCCGGATTTACTGTGTAGTGAAAGCAGCGTGCAAAGGATCTAACCACTTGAGCAACTCGGTAGCCAAGACCCTGACTGAAAAGAAGTGAGAGCTCTGCTGAATATCCTAGTCACACAGCACACACAGAGAAATGTCTCCCAGACAACCCCAGGAAATTCTCCAGTCAGACTTTGGGCAAACAAGGTAGGGAGGGATGCAATAGGTACACAAATTTTGAAGTGGATGATGAAATATAGAAACTATTAGTTTATGTAATTTAGTTTTAGGAAAATTGTCTAGATGCTAAAAGAGAAAATAAGTTACCCCAAAACATGTGTGCGCTATAATCCCAGTAACAGTGAATTGTAATAGTTAACTGCATAACCATTGTTGTCAGCACAACACTATAGAAACAGTGATTAAGAGTTGGGAATAAAATTGTGGCTGTGGATGATAAACATTTATGCAAGGACCAGAAAGGTTATAATTATTTTATTGAGCATCTTTCTCTTTTTGATAACAATCTTTAAAGGCTATGTTTCACCTCAACCTTTTGAGGGAAAACCCCTCAAATATACAACCCCTCAATATAACAACAATGCAAGAGCATAACCCAGGATGTACACTTAGCATTCTAATTCTTGATAAGCTTATCACTCCAGAGAAAAATGCCAACAAAGTAATTTATCCTGCCTTAGGGACAAGAGTGGGAGGGATGCATGCTGGCTGTTCACTGCAGTCCTGTTGCTCACTTTATTACTTCCAAGTGTTGGGCTGCATCATGGAATTTCAGTGCCCTATATAAACTTAGCACTGAAGTTTGTAGGTTGAAGCAAGAGGGCATTAAACTGAAGGCACACTATGGTACTTGGCTTTTTAAATTTTAACTATCATGATTTTTATCACCTGAATGTTTTGCTATGCATTTATTGTTTTGCATGTTTTAATGATACTGTCTAGCATCAATTTCTCATATTTATCAGCTGCATTTCAACCTGAATATCTGTAATTTTCAGTATTGATCATAACTATATTGTTGTTTTTCTAAACTGAACCATGAAAATAACCAAATCTTCGTATAGAAAGGACAGAAATCAAGGCAAACAGGAGAAACTGAGGGGTTTGGATTGTGAAGTAGTTACTCCCAGATAAGGGTATGAAGGTAGGGAAGACCACGGGAAAGAGAAAAAGGTACATACGGTATAGTGAGCATGTGTGTACCAACTCCCAGAGATAAATGGAATTATTATACATCTTAGAAATTTACTAATGTAACACACAGCTTTGTAACATGCTTTCTACTTTAGTAAGTAATCATAATAGTATGACAATGAGATGTATTACTCTAGATACAATCACTATCATCAAGAAGTAAAATGTAGAATGGGACATATGATGGTAATGAAATGAGAATCCTGGTAGTTTTATTGAAATTGTAAATTAGCTCAGTTATTATGATAAATCATATGGACTTTCCTTAAAAATTTGACTATGTAACTATCACAAAAATTCGCAATTCCACTAATGGCTATAAGGAAACCAGTGCTCTGCCAGTGGTATATCTACATTCATAACATTCATATGTTTTGGGCAACACTATTCAAAATATTTCAAATAGGTTCTCAGTCAATCAATTAATCAATCTAACTGTATATGAGATAAATTACATATATAGATATAGATATATGTATCCTATTATTATTCACTTATACAAAGACAAAGGAATGCAATCTCCTGTGGCAATATGAACAAAAGTGGAGGACATTATGCTATGTGAAATAAGTCAGATATAGACAGGTGAATATTGCATATTCTCAGTCATATCTAAAATCTACAAAGCTGATCTTCCAGAAGTATAGAGTAGAAAAATTTTTAGGAGAAGCAAGGAAATGTAGGGGTAAAAGGGATGGACAGAGGACCATTCATGGGGCAAGCATGAGATTGTATAAGAAAAGCAACTTCTAGGGCCCGGCAGGATGGCTCAGTGGTCTAAAGCGCTTGCTTGGGAAAGCTTGGGCGGCTTCAGGGACCGCGGTTTGATCCCGGCACCACATGCTGCACCAGCCCTGCCCTCGGGGTGGGCTGAGCCAGCCATAAAAATGAGCGAATAAACAAACAAAGGTTTTGAAACAAGAAAAAAAAAAGAAAAGAAAAGAACAGAAAAGAAAGGAAAAGAAAAGCAACTTCTAAAGGTGTAAAGTACAGCAGGCAACTGACAGTAATGAATAGCTACAAGAAAATATTTTAGTGTTCCTGATGCAAATATTTGATGAATATTTGAGGTGATACCAGTTGCCCTGAAATTATCATCACACGTTATTATGGATATATGAAAATATAACATTGTACCTAATAAATGTGTAAAATAACTGCAATGATTCCATTTGATTTTCAATTTAAAATATATAGTTGGAAATGTTTCTACTACACAGTTACTTACCACAAGTTACCGGTTTGATTAAAATAGCACACACTTCATTATCTCTGTCTGTCAGTTCAGAGAGCTTTTCTCAGTTCAGGTAAATCGTGAACTGCAGTATCATCAGATGCACAAAGAGAAGTATCATTTTGCAAGCTCCCTTGAGATCCTGGCAAAATTTATATCCTTGCTAATATAAACCTGAGAGAACAATAACTTGCGCACGACGAAGGTAGGTGATGGAACAGGAGGTGACAGAAAGGGCAATCTTGAACAGCCAATTTGATGTAATGACCACAGGAAAATGCCTCTAGTATTCTAGTAATGCAGCTATGTAACATACTTTAATGATGTTGGGGGAAATTTGTTATCTACAGAAAAGTACTTTTATAGTTTTAACAGTTTCTCATTGCTGTTCTTTAAACTGGTGCTTTAAGTTACTCAAGAGATGTATTTTTATTTCTATTTTATTTCTAAGTATTTTTCTTTCCGATAAAATATTCAGTCATACAATGAAATGATTTGATTTAAATTTATTATTTCAGAGCTGGGGATATAGCTCAGCAGCACAAGGAGCTATTTGGCAAGCACAAAGTCCTGAGTTCAATTTCTAGTACCAAAAAATAAAAAAGGCCCAATAACAAATTTTTTATTTTAACTATGGTTAGTGCATTTAATTTTGTATCACCACTGTATTAGTAAATATTTTATCTTGCTAATTAATTAAAATAGTCCCAACTCATAAAAGAAAATTTTCTCAATAGTTCCTAGTTTATAACAACCATAATAGAAATTATTTTCTCTCTATATAGAGAGAATATTTTATGTTCTATATATTTTGATGTGTTATAATGACAATAGCTTTAGCCTCCCTTAAAAATTCTCAAAAGTAACTTGACTAATTTACATAAAGAATTTCTGAGTTGAATGTACTCTGACCATATTTGCGTATTGTGGACTCTAGCTTTACGAATTAATTCCATTTGAATTGTATTTAGTAATGAAAATCATTTTGTGTAAATTGACTTCATCGTATATTCCAGAATCTTATTCTTTCAAAAATTATGTTTATATCATTTAAATTACTAATATAATTCTTTATGGATTTTAGTTTCTGAAAAGTTGTTTCATTTGCTGTTGCTGTCCTCCTTGATACTATAACTTTCTGTACAATTCATTTATTGTGAAAGTTGAGTATTTTTTCTTATTTTGATCTTTACTTGAGGGCTGGCCTAACAGCTCAGCAGACTGAAGCACCTGCAAACAGGCACAGGGGCCAGAGATTTGATCCCTGAGCTTGCCATGCCAGCCCTACCCCCTAGGGCATACTGAGACCATAACTAACACAGGGCATAGTGATGCATGTCTGTAATTCCAGGTCTTGGGAGGAGTAAACAGGCCGATCACTACAAGTCCAATCTTGAAGTGAGACGCTGAACACCCTGGAGACCCTTTCCTAAAATACCAAAAAACAAAAACTTCACTTGGTAGATTCATAAACATATTTTAAAATTTGTTATCAGTTATGCATATGTCAAACTAAGGCAGGCATTTAAAAAGTATCAATTCTTAAATTGTATTTTTCTTTAACTCTTCAAAATTAAAGGAAATGAAATCTTTGTATACATGCCTTTATGATATTGATTCATCCTCTTCGCTGTGTTGGTTTCAGTGATTTTCTTTTAACATACCGAATATACCAACCATGATGAACCACCACGTGCTGAGCTGCACCGTGAAGGACCCAAAGGACCCCTGTGGCAGCTAACTGAGGTTAACTCATTCAGGGTGACAACAATGATGTCTCAGCACACCCAGGGAGCTGGACCAGCAGGGCGGGCCCAGGACGGAATCCTGGTCCCTGCATCTGCCTAAGCAGGCACTTCAATTTGCCAAACTATCAGGCCAACCCTTATGATTTGCTTCTAAAGATAAGCCTTTTTAGTTCATCTATACAATGATATAAACAGTAAAGTAAGGAATCAAACTAAATATATCAAGTGGTGGTAGAAAACGAATGCACACATATAATGTCATTAAGTTTAAATAATTTCATGTAGCTTGAGATATATTTCATCAAAATATTTCAATGAATACAATTTTCCCTTATAGTCATGAAATACTTTTAATACTAAATTTAATTATAAAATAATAATTAAAACAGTTTTACGAAGAATGAACATTTATAATACAAAAATAGAATCCAAATTGTATATGATGTTATGGTGCCTTAAAATTAAATAAATAATTTTTAAATAGATTGAGATATCCAAAAGGCCAAGCAGACATAAAATTTAAAAAGAAGACAAAGATTTCTCAATAGTAATAGTAATAATAATAATAATTATAATAACAATTTAACCTGGCATTATTAAACCCAAAATTTATTTTAAGAGTGTACATTTGGATTTTACCCTACATTCTGTTATTGAAACTAATTAGCTAGTATTAGCTAGGATCTTCTCACATCTGGTCAGACTTTCTTCATATCATTGAATACTTCTGATGATTTCACCTGACATTTAATTTTCTGTATTCTTAACATCTCAGTAACTTACACTGAATGTGAACCTGCAAATATTCAGAGTAGAGTTTGCCATGATTTCTATGAGCACATACTGCTGTCACTAAGAATATAAAGTGATCTACTTTTCTTTCCTCTCCCCATCAACTGCCAACATAGGAATTATTTTCAGCAATCACGGATTGAGAGTCTTGGTAACTATTATTAGGTACAGTTCAAGAAATAGATACATTTAAGAAAGACAAAATCAAGCATAACTATTTAAAAACACTTTCATCGATATCATGATTATGATTTGTCATTATTCAATTTAAAAGTAGACTATAAGAAAGACTTCTGTAGCTAACACAATAGTTAAAAGCATTACCTACCAGGTTTATTACTATGAGCAATTGCTTTGTAATGAGAAATTTCACTACTAAAATTCAGTTCACAGAGCAGAGTTGTTATTTATTTTCAGTGTTTTAACTCCTTATAAACATGGAATACAGAAAGAGATACACATATTCAAGGAACACATGCTGTGTGTCTATATTCTAAAATTTTTCATGAATCAAGATGCATTAGGAAGGACTGGGGAGATAGCTTTGTGGCACAAGTGCCTGCCTGGCAAGTTCTAGGTTATGAGTTTGAACCCTGGTCCTGCAAAAAAAAAAAAAAAAAAAATGAATTAAGAATACTTTCTGAGGAAGAAGTCTGATGTATCATAGGTATGACTTCTGTGCATTTTTCAATAAAAATAAGGAATGCAAAATTCATTAAGAATTGCATTTGTATTTGACATCGTTTATGAGAGAGTTGAACTCAAACTTGTAGTTAGGTTTAGAATAAAGCATATAATGCTTTACAAATTTTACAATATGGTACTCCATAATGAGCAAATATATAAACTCTGAATAAATAATTCAAAATAAATATTAATGAAACAGAGGTACAATATATATTATACATCTGTATATGTTTAAGCATATATATATACATGTATATGTAATAAGTGTTGATATTATCTAAGTCTGAAATTGGATTAGGAGAGGTTTCTGAACTTAAATCTTAGTTGTCTAAAATGATGAATCACTAACATTGTAGTGTCATATACTTTTAAATAGCCAAAGAAAATATATTTTAACTTAAAAAGTTACATTAATGTAATCATCTTCACACATAATACACTAGTCATAAAACTTCACACTGGAATAAAATAAAATTAGATGCAGCTGAAGGTGGAAGTTGACTTTTTTTTTTTTTTTTTTCCTTAACCAGCTGGGTTTCCATTTTTGTGTTTCTCTGTACAAAATGTATCTAATCATTTTATTTTCCTAGTTCTGTATTCACTGTAGAATAACACAGTATATAAGTACTCTCAGCTTTCTAGGTCATCATTTTTTATAAAATGTGATAATATGCTAATTTTAGCTTTTCTGTAAACTACTCACAATGCACTAGCGAAAAAACAACAGAACAGAATAAAAAATTCCATGATATTTGGAATAAAATTCTCACTTTTATGTTACAACTTAATATTTATTTACTCAGCAGGTTTTGAAATAAGTTTTTAAAAAGAACAAGAAATAATGGAGAAAAAAAAGAGAAACTAGGGTTATTTTTGTTTATCTTTAATGATTTTTCTGAGTCGTTTTGATTATAATGCCCACTGATTATGTCATTCTTTTTCTAGATTTGCTGGTGAATGCAGCTTCTCCAGAATCTACATAGCTGATGCTTTCTCCACAATGGTGAGAATAGCTGAAATCATCATACCATTTTCATCTTAAAAAAAAAATACAATTGAGGAGAAAAAACACTGAATTTTTTAGAAGGACTTTTTGACCACATTTAACATAGTTACAGGGAAATTTCTTAGAATTTCAACTCTTTATACTTACACATTAAAATAAACACCCAAAATGGAATTTATATAACTGTACACCCTTCTAACACACCAACAGCATAAAAAGGTAAAGTTCATGTGACATCTCTGTAAAAAATTTAATAATGTGCTTTAATTTTCAATCAGGTATGTTCTAAGAAAAAATATGCTAGTCAAAATTTTGATCAATGTTTAAAGAAGACCATTTAACCACACATAAATCCCTATGAGGAAAGTTAATTTCATTTAACCAACCACTAAAATAATCGTGTTACTTTGTCAGCGTAATTTTTTAGGGCAAAATTATGCATACTTTACTAAAAATATTTCAGCAAGAAAATATTAATGAAGAAACACAAATGACTGTTTTCTTATAAGACCCTACAGCTTCAAAAATATGTATTATCTAACAGCGATTTACCATTTGTTTTGCATTCTATTATTATTTCCAGATAATTTACATGCTATAAAACATTTCTTGGAGTCCCAGCTGGTAGTAGAGCCCACGCGTCTGCCGCGGGTAAGCTGCCTGCGCCCCTCTGCCCCGCCTCTGCGCTCCTGCGGCTAACTGCCTGTTCCAGTCCAGACCCTAGTCCCAGCCAGTAGAAGAGCCTGCGCGGCCGCCGCAGCCCAAGCTCCAGCACCGAACCAATCAAACATCTTGTCTGGCAACTGATCTGGTCCAGGAGCCTACCAGGACTACTCAGTCCCAAAGCTCGACCTCCACCTACAGACCAAATCCCCCGGGATTCACAGAAGCTAGCAGCCAGAGCTCCAGCACAGAGTCAGGAACCTCTGTAGAGGAACCAGCTTGGAATCTCCAGACCAAACGCCCATAGACACAACATAACGCCACCAAAGTGCAGAGGCCGCTTCCATACGGAATGATAAGAACAAGGAGTAGGAGGCAATATCAGGGCCCGTGCCCACCCAAACCAAATACAGAAGAAACTATCATGGAAGAAAATAGGAACCATACAGATGAAACCTCTGAACTGGTAACATATGAGGCAGAAACACAAGTGCAGAAACTTATAGAGCAACTGAGATCAGAGATAACATCTGAAGTAAAAAAAGAAATACATGAAGTGGAAAAACGGCTGGAGAAACGTATAGAGGACATTAGAGCAGAAATAATATCTAAAGTTGACAAAGACATGCCTAAATTAATAGCATCCCAAGTAGGGGAACAACTACACAAAAGTAGAAAGGAGAACAGAACGGAAATAATCTCTGTATTAGAGAGTGAAAGGATAACCATAATGACAAACTTCAATACTATTAAAGAAGACATCGATAAAAAATTAGAGGAGAATAGTACAATGATGGACTCCATGACGGAGCAATATAGGAAAAACATAGATCGAATGAAACAGTTTAAAAGAGATATATAAGAAAATAAACCCTCGATCACAAGTTGGCAGAGCCAAATGAACGAAAATGAAGATAGAGTTTTGAAACTTGAACACACAGTTGCAGCCACTGAAAGAGTAAGAAAGGATCTCTTAAAAACAACCAGAATGCAAGAAAAAATAATTCATCATCTGCAAGACGATGCGAAAATGAAGAACGTGAGATTAATGGGAATCAATAAGAAAGAAAGAGGCAATACAAATGATATAAAAAGAATATGGGCAGAAGTAATAGCACAAAACTTCCCAAATTTGAGAAAACAATCAAACATTCCGGTAACTGAAGCCTACAGAACCCCAAATAACATCAACCCAACTAAAAACACGCCAAGACATATAATAGTTATGATACCAGAAATCCAGCTGAAGAATAATACACTAAAAGCTGCTAGAAAAAAGAAACAGATCACATATAAAGGAAAACGCATCAGAATAACACTGGATTTCTCTTCACAAACCATGAAGTCAAGGAGAGCATGGAGCAGAGTGCTTCAAGTCCTCCATGAAAACAATTTTCAGTCCAGACTATTGTACCCGGCAAAACTCTCCTTCAAGTATGAGGGAGAAGTGAAATATTTCCATGACAAAGAACAACTAAAGAATTTCAGGACATCAAAACCAGTGCTACATAATATTCTAACAAATATTTTAGAAAGGCACCAAAATGACCCGAATCCAACAAATGAGAACAGAAAGATCCCACCAAATAGAGTAACCAACTAAAAATAGGAGGAAAAATTGGTAAACACTAGCGAATAAGAGTCATGTCAGCCATAAGTCAATACATTTCAATTATAACTATCAATGTGTAAATGGACTCAATTCTCCAATTAAAAGAAGTAGACTTGCAGAGTGGATAAGGAAACAGAGCCCAACAATATGCTGCATAAAAGAAACACATTTAACCCGTAAAGAAACTCATAGACTTAAAGTTAAAGGTTGGAAAACAATACTACATGCTCCAGCACCTCAAAAAAAAGCAGGGGTAGCAATCCTCTTTGCAGACAGTCTAAACTTCAAACCAACACTGATCAAACAAAATAGAGAAGGCCACTACATACTGGTTAGGGGAAAAATTCATGATGAAGAGGTAACACTCATAAATATGTATGCACCCAACATGGAAGCAGCAAGCTATATAAAACAAACCTTAATGGACCTGAAAAATCTCATATTCAATATTACAATCTTAACAGGAGACCTCAACACTCCCTTATCCGAAAAAGATAGGTCAAGCAAACAAAAAATCAGCAAAGAAGTGGCAGAACTGAATCAGAACTTGAAACAATTGGACTTAGTGGACATATACAGAGTGTTCCATCCAACCACCTCAAAATACACATTCTTCTCAGCTGCACATGCGACATTTTCTAAAATAGATCATATATTAGTCCATAGATCATTCTTAAGTAGATGCAAGAAAACAGAAATTATCCCATGCATATTATCTCACCACAGTGCAATCAAATTGGAAATAAATGACAAAAAAAACCATAGGAATTTCAGGACTACATGGAAACTAGACAGCACTCTTCTCAACAACCAATAGGTCACAGATGAAATTAAAAAAGAAATAGAACAGGATCTACAATTTAATGAAAATTCAAACACAACCTACCGGAATTTGTGGGATGCAATGAAAGCAGTTCTCAGAGGGAAATTCATAGCTCTGAACACACACATTAAGAAAATAGAACGGGAACAAATAAACAATCTTACACAACACTTAAACTGACTAGAAGCGGAAGAACAAATGAAATCCAAAGCCCGAAGGTGGGAGGAAATTATAAAGATTAAAGCAGAAATCAATTCAATTGAGACAGAGAAAACAATACAAAGAACTAATGAATCCAAAAGCTGGTTCTTTGAAAGATTAAATAAGATTGGTAAGCCCCTAGCTAACCTCATCAGAAAGAAGAAAGAAAGGACTCAAATTCAAGCAATAAGGAATGAAAAGGGTGAAATTACTACAGACCCAGCAGAGATACAGAGCATCCTAAATAGTTACTTTGAGAATCTCTACTCTCACAGAATTGAAGCCACAGATGAAATGGACAGATTCCTAGAAAAGTACAAATTACCAAAACTGAATCAAGAAGATATAAAAATTCTCACCAGCCCAATAACAGCCAATGAAATACAAAATGTAATAAAAATCCTACCGACAAAGAAAAGTCCGGGACCTGATGGATTCACCTCTAAATTCTACAAGAAATTTAGAGAAGACATAACCCCAGTACTTCTCAAACTCTTCAATGAGAATGAAAAAGAAGCAATCCTTCCAAAATCATTCCTAGAGGCAAGTATCACACTGATACCAAAACCAGAAAGAGATGTAACTAAAAAAGAAAACTACAGACCAATCTCTCTCGTGAACATTGACGCAAAAATTCTCAATAAAATCCTAGCCATTAGAATACAACAAATCATCAAGAAGATTATACATCACGACAATGTAGGATTCATCTCAGGGATACAAGGATGGTTCAATATACACAAATCTATAAATGCAATACACTATATCAACAGAACCAAGACCAAAAATCACATGATTGTCTCAATTGATGCCGAAAAGGCCTTTGACAAAGTGCAACACTCATTCATGTTCAAGTGCTACAGAAAATTGGAATAGAGGGCCTCTACCTCAATCTGATAAAAGCCATCTACAACAATCCAACAGCAAACATAATTCTAAATGGGGAAAAACTGAAGTCTTTTCCTCTCAAATCTGGTACAAGACAAGGATGCCCCCTATCGCCACTTCTATTCAATATAGTTCTGGAGTCACTAGCTACAGCGATTAGACAAGAAAGAGAAATAAAAGAATAAGAACAGGTAAAGAAGAAGCAAAACTTTCATTATTTGCAGATGACATGATAATTTACTTAGAAGACCCAAAGAACTCCACCAAAAAGCTACTTGAATTAATACACAAATTCAGTAACATAGCAGGTTACAAAGTCAACACACAACAGTCAGTGGCATTCCTCTACATAGATAACAAACACACTGAGAGAAAAATTAGAGAAACAGTACCTTTTATGATAGCACCGAAGAAAATGAAATACTTAGGAATCAACCTAACTAAGCTAGTAAAAGACCTTTTCAATGAAAGCTATAATACTCTGAAAAAAGACATCTTAGAAGATCTCAGAAAATGGAAAGATATTCCCTGCTCCAGGATAGGAAAAACCAACATTTTGAAGATGGCCATACTCCCCAAATTGTTGTACAGATATAATGCAATTCCTATCCAAATATCACCGACTTATCTCACAGAGCTGGAAAAGTCATTCCAAAAATTTATTTGGAACCAAAACAGACCCAGAATTGCAAAGACAATTCTTAGCAATAAAGGTATGGCAGGAGGCATTACAATTACTGACCTGAAGTTATACTACAAAGCTACAGTCATACAATCCGCATGGTATTGGCAAAAGAATAGACCTGAAGATCAATGGAATAGACTAGAGGATGCAGAAGCAAAAACAAACACACTCAGCCACCTTATTTTTGACAAAGGGACCAAACATGTGTACTGGAAGAAAGACAGCCTCTTTAACAAATGGTGCTGGAAAAATTGGCTCTCTACATGCCGAAAACTAAATCTTGACCCTAGTGTATCACCATGCACAAAAATAATGTTGAAATGGATTAAAGATCTAAGTATTAAAAAAAAAAATATCTAAGTATTAAAAGTGAAACATTAAATCTCCTGGAAGAGAAAGTGGGAGGAAATCTTGAAGACATCGGAGTAGGCAAAGACTTCATGGACGGAAATAAAATTGCATGTTTAACACTTGAAAGCACCAACAATTGGGACCTCCTCCGGCTAAGAAGTTTCTGCATGTCAAAGGAAATCACTAACAAAGTGAAAAGACGACCCACAAATTTCGAAAAGATTTTAACTAACAAGCACTCACACAAAGGTCTTCTATCTAGAATCTACAAAGAACTAAAAGCCATTAGGGTCCCATAATTCAAAGACCCAATCCAGAAATGGGCATCTGAGATGAACACTCACTTCCCAGAGAAAGATATGCAGCAAGCCTACAAATACATGAAGAAATGCTCCCCATCGCTAGCTATTCGTGAAATGCAAATCAAAACAACAGTTAGATACCACCTCACCCCAGTAAGGATGGCTATGATAAAGAAATCAACCAGCAACAAATGCTGGAGAGGCTGTGGGGAAAAAGGAACCCTTCTCCACTGCTGGTGGGATTGCAGATTGGTGCAACCATTACGGAAAGCAGTGTGGAGGATCCTTACAAAACTAGAATTGGAAGTTCCGTTCAATCCAGCTATCCCCCTACTGGGAATTTTCCCAGAAGAACTGAAAACATCATACCATAGCCTTATCTGTGCACCTATGTTTATAGCAGCCCAATTTGTAATAGCCAAATCTTGCAAACAACCAAAATGCCCATCATTTGAAGAATGGTTAAAAAAAAATGTGGTATTTTTATACAATGGAATACTACTCATCCATAAAGAATGATAAGTTTGAAGACTTCATATATAAATGGATGTATATTGAACATATACTCATTAGTGAAATAAACCAGACCTATATGTATAAATATCGTATAGTCTCCGTAATATAAGAACTTTAAAGAAGAAAACAAGAACTTAAGAGCATAACACAGCTGAATGTGTTATGGACTCAACAACGTTGCGACTGGAAGCAGATAAAGCAGAAAACATAAATAGCAATACCATACACTAATGTACACAGGATGAATCAGATATTGGTCTTAAGAACCTTCAAGTGGTTCAGCATGTTGATTATAGCACAACGTAACGCTAAAATTATGTTTGGAATACATGTCACTCTTGTCTTTTTGATACGTACTGCTCCTTGTGTAAACTCAGTTACTGTCATTCTATCAAGAGTAGTACTTGAAAATAAGAGACTGGGCCAAATACCATATTCTTGAATTGGTACAATTTTGTATTTCCTTGAATTTCTAAATATCTGTGTCAAAATTGTGTAACTGCTTATATCACATTGTATGGAAAGTTATTAGAATATCAATGATGGCCAGAAAATACCATGTCCAAGCTAAGTCAAAGATATTTGATACTCAGAAAGCCAGTGATGATAAGCTCAAGCACCTATGTTACAGAGTAATAGTATCAAAAAGCTTTTCTGCTGGAGGGCTAAGAATGTAAGTTAACAGACCAAAAATTGAAGAAAAAGAAGGGCTATACGGATAGCCAATATTTTGGCCCTAGCCATTCAAGGTCAATAAAGACCCAGGATATAAGGGAACCTGTGCTGTAATATCCTATAACTCAGAGGTGTCCCAAATTTCCTGGTCAAGGAGATTATGGGACCTCAGAGGAAAGGGATGAATGAACTGTGGTGCATCTAAGGAGAGTCACCCAGAGAAAAATCTTCTCTCAGTCTTTCACAGAAAGCAAAATAGCCAAGCAATATCCGTGCCTCGTCCTGAAGGCTGACACTAACAACAGTTCTACAAAGTACTGCCTATAGTCCCAAACTGAATCCTGAGGGGATTTGACCCTGGAAGATAAAAAAAAAAAAAAAAGAAAAGAAAAAAAAAAGAATGTTTTGTTATACAGGTCTTGCTTCAACTTGCCCTTGACCACTCAGCAGGAAAAAAAGAAATGCTTAATTACAACGCATGAAGCACAGAGCTAGATTGGTGAGACGATCTGTAGGAGGCTTAGATTCAATAGCCTCCAACATTACAAGCTTCACTGGTGGACCACTGCAATTGCAGAACATTTGACTGTGTATATATCTGCTTCCTCTTAGTCCAAATAAAAGTATATTCTTTTCCTTTTTTTTTTTCCTAAGCAACATCAATAGGGAGGTGGGTCATGCCCACACACTGTACTCTGTACAACGATTGTGAGGACAATATGCAATATGTCAACTTTCAAAGAAAAGAAAGGGGAAAAGAAAAAAATAATAATGTTGATTTAGAAGGGTTAATGTTTAATTGTTTGATCAATCTTATATATTTATATGTATTAATCTAAACTGATCTGATGATGAAAATATGTAACATAACCAGTGTTAAATTTAAACAATAAAAAAAAATCTAAAATAATTAATTAATTAATTAATTAAAACATTTCTTTACTTCAGTGTCAAATATTGCCATATGGAATATTAAATATAAATCTCAAAGCAGATTTTTAATGATTTCACAACTGAAATCCTTTTAAAGAATATTTTTTAGTAAACAAAAATTTAGTCAGTAGAGAAGTTTGTTTGACTTTATCAAAAATAATAGGATGCTAAATATCTTAGATTGTAATCTTTATTAAAGTAATAAAGTTGTTAATAATGTTGCATAGCATTTTTTCTCCTCTTTCTCTACAAACGTCTTAGTAAATTCTATAAAGATCAAATAGTTTTCAAGCAAGGCTTTTAGGTGGAAAAAAATTTCAAATCACATTTGTACAGATATTATCAGGTAAATAAAAATTCATTTTAGGATATTTCTTAAAGACTGGCATGATATAAATCAAAGTGCCTATGCATGTATTAGAGTTACATATTAGACGGTCCCATTTCAAAAGAATTGAGCTAATGCCCACATGAAGGTCTCATAATTTTCCTCTTATTTTCTAGTAAAGGTTGTCACAGTTTGGAATCTCTCACTCTTTAGGATACATCTATTCACAAATAATTGCCTAATGAATATCTTCACACTGAAAAAAATAAATTACAGATTTTTGTAATTCAGATAATCTTTTAGAAAATTGAGAGCTTTAGTTTTCATTTCTAGTCTATCATTTGGCTAATATAATAAAATTAATGAAATAGATTTACTAATAGTATGTGTTTGCTGTTATTTTGAATTTATTTTATGGTGTTATTGACAATGAAGTTGTATAAGAATAATGCAATTCAAGGACCGAGTTTAACTTAATATTGGCAAATAGAATAAAAAATTGTATTTTCATTTTAATTTCTATTGTTCTTTTGTTCTCTTATAATGTCTTCTTTTCCAACTTTCATTGCTAAAATACACGTATTTCAGTATTAATCGATAACATTAATAAAATCTGTTGAGGTATTTATAATAAGGAATTTAATATTATAAGGTTCAATTTCATGAGTTTTCAATGAGTAAATGTAGTCGCAATTGATTTTTGATGTTTCCTACATTTTAAGTTTTCCTTTATAAAAAGGAAGAAAATATTGTTTTAAGTTTAGCTCAAATAATTTTCTTTTAACAATCATTTAACTATTCTAGATGTCTTCATAAATGTGTTCATATATATATATATATATATATATATATATATATATATATATTCTTTTGTATCTAGGTTATCTTTTCTTTTAGGTTATCTTATTAACATAATATTCTGGAATCCATCTTTATTGATGTAAATGTTAGTATTTCTCTTTTTCTTTTCTATATAATATTTAGTTATTGGTAAAGATTTCAACCTATTTCTCTACCTTAATGATGTACATTTACTGAGTTTTCCCACATTTAATGTTTACTATAAATAGAACTATTACACATGTGCAGGAATGTTCAGATCATGCATGTATTTCACTTTTCTGAAGTGAATAACCTCGAAAATGGATTACTGGAAAATATGTAAGTGAATATTTATCTTTATAAGAATTTAAGGATCAGTTTTTAAATTATTATAGCATCTCTCCTCCCAGAATTAACAAATGAATCTTAGTTATGCCAGCCTTATATTAACATGGATTTAAGCATTATTATGAAAAAAACATTTTTAAAATTTATTTTTTTATTTAATTTATATATTTGATACACAGAATCTCTATACAACTTGGACTCTTAGTAATACTCCTGTGTTCAGCCACTGCAGCACTGGGATTACAGGTATGTGCCATGTACCCCGGACTCAGTGGCAAGTTTAGCTCAACCTGGGGCAGGACCAGCACAGCACATGGTGCCCAGGATTGAAACTCAACCCCTGCTCTTGCTTAAGCAGAGACTTGGACTGCTGAGCTATCTTGCTGGCTCTGAAAGAATCTTATTATTACATAAGACTACACTTGTAAATTACTAAAATGTTCATCATAGTTTTATGTGCTTTTATTTATATTGATGTATATACTTCGATGAAATATCTTTTAAAATGTTTTACCCAAATCTCTATTTTTTTAATCTTCTTATTGGCTACAAAATGTTCACTATATTTTTGGAATACCATTTATTTTAAAAACTATATGTTGGGACTACTGAAACTCGAAAGTGCTCATATGTGGGAGGGCAGGACAAAGCCAGAGTTCTTTAAGCAATCAAAGAATCCCAGTCTTGAGAACAATATCTTGTCTAATCAATTTTATCTTCCAATCACGAGGCAACCTTGTGTCTCCTCATATTAAATTTGCATAGGCACAAATACATACCTGCTATTGTCCTGGGGTCTTCTGTCAACTGGACATGGGGAACCACCTGGCCCAACTCTTATTTTCTTGTCTATTTTTCCTTATTCTTGCCCTTGCTTCTTCCCAGGGTACACTGAGACACAAACAAGTCCACATGTTTACTGCCCAAGATGAGTGGTAAGAGATCAATGGGCAGAGGGAACATTTCCTAAGTGAGTTCATATGGGCAAGGAAGTGAATCACTTAGAGCCAGTATTCATCATAGGCATGCATTGGTACTGGAATATCAGGTGTAAAACATGGAGAGGACAGTACTCTAGGACCAGAAAGAGGCTCACTAGGGCCAGTAAAACAGGTTACTAGGACCAGAGAGATAAACAAGCTTGAAGAGAAACCGAAAAAATAAAAATACTGGTAATTAAAATGTGACAAATAGTGTCACAAGAGTCAGTTATGATGTACGTATGTAGAAGTGGTTTGGGCATGCTATATTGCTATATTAGCTTTGCTGGATTCTGGCTAGAAAGGGTTTTATAATCACAAAAGATTTGGCTCAAGATGCCCCTTTAAAATGAAGTCCAAAACTAGGAGGGTGAAATAACAATACAGTACATAAACGTTTAACCTGCTAGCTTTACAGTTCAGTTAGACAAAACAGCAAAAAGAAACCACTTAAGTTGCAAATGGCAAGCTACAAATATGCCAGTGGTGCAACTAGGGGAAAGGAACAGGCTAAATTCAGGGATGGCCCAGCATTCAGGTTTTAGGCATCCCCAGCTGGGATTCCTCAGCCACATTCCAGCCATGGTGCTTCGCACACACCACCAACTACATTGCTCTGTGACCGGTGCTAAGTAGGAGGGAGAGTTATCACTACAGCCTGCCGTAGCCTCAGCATTCTCTATAACCATAACTGCCACAGAACATTTGTTTACCTCAAAATAATGTCTATGTCTAAAATCTGAGCGAAAAGAAACAGAGCCTCACAGAAAAGCAAAAAATAGGGTTGGCCATATAGCTCAGGGTGTTTACCCAATGGTCAGAGCCAGAGCAACAGCTGACATACACAGTGGTTGTGTACAGTGACTGTGGCTATAGGACAATAGCCCCTGTGTCTTATTGGGAGGAGAAATGTGGGTGAATAAACTCATTTGCAGTATTAACAGCTCTTCCAGACCCAATGATATTGAATAAAAATAGGCAGAGCCCCCATATAAAGGGTTTTCAAGATTTTGCTTTATGTCATCAATGGTGACTACATAGTTGAAAATTATGATTGCAGTTCAATCAAATTATAACACTGATCAAATCACTCTAGACTTTCATATCCCTCAATTGGTCATTATTTGTTTAACAAAAATTTAAAAATTATGAATATTTTAAAAGAGGACATATTAGATTAAAAAAAGAAATTAATTAGTGAAAAGGAAAAAACAAATAAAGAGTTTTCACATAGAAGTGATGATGACCTCCAGGCAGGGCAGCTAAAGATCTATAGGAACAAAGATGCTAGATTGCTAACCTGGAGCGATAGAAAGAACCATTCTCCCTGAGCCTCACAGAAAAGCAAAAATAGGTTTGGCGATATATCTCAGGTGTATAGTACCTCCCTGGCAAATACAAAGTGCAAGGTCCTAGGTTTGAATCCTAGCGCAAGAGAAAGAAAGAAAGAAAGAAGAGAAAGAAGGTAGGAAGGAAACAATGAAAAAGGAAATACAGTGGTTCTCTCTCTCCATTACAATTAGCACTGAAAAAGAAACTTTCATATTTTCCCTTTAAGGTTATCAATTTAAAAGGATCTTTCTAAAAAAAAAAATAAATAAAATAAAAAAAATAAAAGGATCTTTCTGGGACCAGGGAGATAGCTCTGTGGCACAAGTGCCTGCCTGGCAAGTACAAGGTCATGACTTCAAACCATGGCTCCAGCAAAATAAAATAAAATAAAATAAAATAAAATAAAAGGCTGTTTCGATCTTCAAGATAAAAATAAGTAAATATTAGATTCTTGCCTTCAGGTTAAAAAATCATAATTACTAAGATTTGTAATATGAGGACATTTTAAAAGATTATTTCAAGTTCTCATAATTCCTAATGAGGGTAATTGCCTGTTTTATACTCTTAAATTAAATTGGTTTGGAAAAGCTTTGACTTTTTTCAAACATATGTGAAGATGTGGAGCACAATTTAAAAGCAATGAGGCTTAAACAGTTACTTGATTTTTATATCCCTTTTAAATTATGAAAGGATGGGGGCTGGGGAGATAGCTCCGAGGCACAAGTGCCTGCTGGGCAAGTGCAAGGTCGTGAGTTCGAACCCTGGTCCCACAAAAAAAAAAAAAAAATTATGAAAGGTTTCATTATCAGTGGCCATTATTTGGTGGCCTCCAAAGGAGCATAGCTATGACAATGTTTTCATTTTCAGTCAACTTATCCAGCAGAAACATTGTACCCCAAACTACTTTGATCAACCCAAAATGATTTTTCAGGCTTGATTTGGTAATATAAATTGACTCCATCCTGATTTGGGGCTCATTTCTCTGATGTTCTTAATTATCATTATACAGATAAGTTAAAATAATTTGTTTGTTTTAACAGAAGGATCATACAAGGGAGACTATGTGACAGCTTCCTCTTCTAAAATTTAAGAGATAGGTTTTCACTGTATGACCAAAATTCACTTACAAAAATAAAAGGGGAAATCAATCCCTCCAAGTTCCACTGTCAATGTATACTACTAAAATTTTTACATTTTGAAGAACATGGAAGCTGATCAATAGGTAATCCCAGCAGGTAAAGCCAAAAAATATCTCATGTGGGGTTATAGGAAATGCTTGCATTTTTCTAGTGAATAATGAGCAAACTATGTGGGTATCTGAGTGTGCTTTCAGGATCTAGCAGAAGCCACGACTGGAGAAGCTAACAGTCATAAAACTAGGTTTTGTCTATGATCTATTGAAATAACTGAAAAAAAAAAAATCTGAGACCTGAACATGTGACAGAGTATACAGAAATGACTTACCTGAAAATTACCAGTATTCCTTAAGACAAAGTAAAATATTAAAAAGTATACTAATTTTACATAAGTTTCTATTTCTTCAAATTTTTTCAATGAAAGATCTCTTCTAATTGATAAACCAAGAATTCTAACAAGTCTAATTATAATTATAAATTTCAAAAGTTGAAAAAAGTTTCTAAAATTGAATTTGATCAATATATTTGAGTATACTCTGATCTTGAAGAGATGTTTGTTTTTGTGTTCTGTGTACTTGTTTACATGTTTCTGTGTCATTCTGTGAATAGTGGTTCCTGATTTATTTAAGCTCAAAAGGTTTTTTCTTCCTTTTGATCATTTGATCATAATGTAGTTTTCAATTTGGAGTTAAAAGCATACTTTCTCCTGAGTTAACTATTGATTCAAGTGATGTCAAAATTTATTATTCATAAGCCATAAAAAATTGAGTAATTAAAGATTCTTAGAGAGGGAAGAGATAATTGGTCAGACTCCAATTCATGAGTAGAAGAGTGGCCAATACTTGTTCACTAATAAGAAGCCTCCAAATTATCACTAGTCTCTTGGGAGGCACATCAAATAATTGCTAATTGCAAAAGATAAAGATGTTTTTTGAAAAATAGCATAAGGTTCTCTCACTAAAGATTCACCTTATACAAATTAAGAAGCCTAAGATTCCACATGTATATAAAATAAAATAAATAAAATAAAATAATATAATATAAAAGGTAATTCATTATTGTTAATACCATGTGTGTTAAACGTATTCTTGGCCCTAAATATACAAGTCTCCCAAAGTATAAAAAAGGTTACTTATTGTGATAAGACTTTTTTTTAGATTCAGACCTCTGCCTTTAGCAAAGACTTGTGATTTGTAGCTCATTGTGGGACATCTAATTAAGTAAAACCTTTCTATGTATTAGATAGGAATAATTGACTAAGATGGTTTTGTTACATCACAAAAGTCAACATGAATGCCATGCTGCATAGTTATATATGATTTCAATTTGTAAATTTCATTGTAAAACTGTCAATATTATATAAGATTTTAAATGTTAGGATATTCATATTCCATTTTATGCTCTATTGTTTTTGGTATTCAGATAAGATGGCCATACTTTCCACTTCCTCCATTAGAGTGTAGTAGCTTTAAGATTTCCTCCTGGATGTTTACTGAAGTTTTAAGACCCAAAATTAGAGAGAGTGGGCAGAGAAGAGGACCAATATTTTGGAACTCACTTTCTAAAGTCCATGAGAACTTAGGATATGAGAAAACATCATTTGTGACTTCCCATAACTCAGGTGAGTCCCTGATTTTCTGATCAAGAAGACTTAGAGACTGCAGAGGAGAATGATTCTCTGAAGAATAGTGTGCTGTAGGAGAGTTACCGGAAGAAAAAAAAACTCAAGTTTTCAGAGAGCTACTTGATCAAGCAATGACTTAGACTCATCCAAATTTCTAACTGTGACAGATCTAAGAGGTGCTCCCCCTGGTTCCAGGGTAAATCCTGAGAATATTTAACCGAACTTGTTAGATAACAAAAAGTTTTTTTTTTTTTTTTTATGTAGGCATCACTTTAACTTGGTCTTAATCATTGAACAGAAAAGTGTAACCACAACATTTAAAAAAGCAATGACATAATAATATGTTAGCTGTAAATGATTCAAATTATTAGCAGCTTCTGACAATTGCCAGCAGTACTGGTTGCTCACTACTATTATGGAGTCTTGGATTTTATCTGGTGAAATTATTATATATAGATACCAAAACCTACTGGCACTAAGATAAAAAGGTCTTCCAAATAGTTGTTCAAACATAGCTTCTCCAACTGCAAAGGAACACCCACCTTTTGCATAGTGAAATAGTAAAGTGAAAGATTTTGAAAGCTTCTGAATCTGGAAATTGATCAGATGTGGGAGGGCAGGACAAGGTCAGTGTGCCTGAAGATGTACAGCTACCTCAGTCTTGGGTAAACATCTTGTCTGGTCATTTTCAGGTATTAGTCATTAGCCAACCTTGTGTCTACTGCTATCAAGTTTGTAGAAGTGTAAAAAGAACATGCCTACAGTTATCGTGGGGCCCATTGTCAATGAGGCATGGGCTGTCACCTGACCCAACTCTTGTTTTTTTGTCTATTTTTTCCTCATTGCTGCCACTGTTTCTCCCTGGGGTACACTGAGACACTCATACTTCCCCACAATTATTCTACTTAAGAAGCCAGCAAAGATCTGATTTCAAGCTTGCAGGGGACACATTTCTACAACCAAACAAATCAAGTTCCAGTGTCACAGCTGGTAATCAGCCTGAACATCAGTGGAACTACACTGAGGCAGTCTAGCATTATTCTCTGCCCCACTGTGAAACTACAAGGACTTGCTGCAATTAAGTAACATGGACCTGCACTTGTCGAACCACTTTGTCTACCAATGAGTGCACTTGAAGTGAATATTTTTTTTTCTGTCCACCAAGTTCGGTTCTAACGTCTACATCTTATTCCATTTCACTATTTTTCCCATGACTTCTTTTAAATTTTCTCTTTGATTGTGAAATCATCTTACTGAGGTTTGTTTTTATTGCCCACAATTTCTTGATTTGTTTTAGATTTTCTTTTAGTCACAAATCTAGTTCAGAGGGTCACAGGTTGTCAATTAATATTTATCACTGTCATTTTCTGGGATGTGTATAAGGCTTTTGTTATTGTTGAATTTATTACTTTAGCTAAGGTGACATATTCGTTCTAATCAGTTGTTCTTCCTGATATGCTTAAACTGAGTTCTAAGACTTGTAAGTAATTCTTTAAAGCATTTGCAATGAATCTGAGGCCATATAGACAATACCTGTTCATCCCCAATAAATTCAATCAGTAGGATCTTACAAAAGACTCAAAAGCTAAAAGTTTGCTATTCCCGGAAAGCATCTATGAGAAGCAGTCATTTAGTAAGGCTTTTAAATGCTACCAATAAATCTGTTTGTTATAAGCAACTTTAGCGCATCAATCCACACCAAAATATATAGTATTCAAGGTTTCAGAAATTCAGCACAAGAACAGCATATTAAAAGCTTTTAGAAGGGCTGGCTAGATAGCTCTGTGAACTAAAGCTCTTGCTTATATAGGCTCAAGGACTTGCGTTTGATCCCTGGTGTTGTTCTGGCTCTTCCCTTAGGGTGCACTGAGATGGCAATTGAGACAGGGCATGGTGGTGTGCAACTGTAGTTCCTGTGCTTGGGAGATTTAAAACAGGAGGATCACGACAAGTCCTATGTGTGTAGCTAGACTCTGTAAGACCCTGTACTAAAATACATTCAGCAAATTAAAAATAAAAAATAAATTTAAAAAAACTGTTAGAGAAAAAATAAATCTCCACAGGCACAGAGGATTATTTTGCTGAGATCAGATTTGGTAGCAAACCTTTTGTTGAAGAGTAGATAAACATCTTTCCTAAAGTATGCTAAAAAATAAAATAAGAGTTAATTCTTTCAAACTAAATTTATAAGACTGTAATGTATTCGTTTAAAAAATATACATACTCTTCTTCAACGCACACACACACACACACACACACACACACACACTCTTCAGCAAAATTCTAGCACACTGAAACAATCTCAAGGAATGAAATATATTCTAATGTAGACAAATTAATAATCATGACACACCAAATCAACCATACCACTCCCTTGAAAAGCAAAAACCATACAGTTATTTTAAAGTGTGGAAATAATCATCTACTTTCACCAAATTTAATGTCCTCTTATCCTAAGATACTGAGCAAATTATTTACCGAACAAGTGTGGCATAATAAAAGTAATATTTAATACAGTGAGAGGCAAAAATGTTTTCCCACTAACATTTTATTTATACTGAAAAGTAGTTCAGGATGATTCAGCGTCAATGTAGAGCTCAAGCTGGGCTCAAATTAAGAGACATTCTCCTGGTTCTACTTCTTTTGCGAAGAGCTTAAAACATGAATGTGATTAGTTCCTCTATACGTTATTTTGAGACAAAAATCTCACTAAAATTCATGGGCTGATCTCAAGGTTATGATTATCCTGGTTTAGATTCTCATGTAGAGGGTCTTAAAAGCATCTTTTTTCCTACCTTTTTAGTAAACATATATGAAATACATATATATATATATATATATATATATATATATATATATATAATTTTCCACAATAATGTCCACTATTTTATTCTTTAAAGAGCTAAAAGTGTTAGTTATTTTAAAAAGTACTCACCCATTGGAATTGGGTGAGTTGTAATTTGCATTTGTTTGGTGGCTACCTGTTCTGAGAATATTTTAAAAATATTTGTTGAATACTTAAGCTCCTTCTTCCAGATTGAAAATGTTATTCAGAAAAAAAGTTGAAAAAATGGAGTTATAATACTGTGTTATTATTGGTAGACTGTATTTTAAACTTAAAAGTAATTTAGTAACTTTATGCAGTTCATAACTGAAATAAGATACACAAAGATTAATAAACATCTATAAACTTATAACTTGACTTCTGCATTTATAGCCTGAATTTTATAAAGCAAATGAAAATGATTTTAGCAAATAACAAACCTATTCAGAGAAAATAATATACCAAACGAAGATCTCATTTGGCTTTGTGACAAGTGCTTATTTATAGATCCTAAAAGGTCTATTTCTACAAATTTTACTTTAAATGAAATGTTGATGAATAGTTTATAGCTACCCAAAAATTTACCTTGTAAGGTTATTGTTGCAGAGACAGTGATATTTTTAAGTGAAGTAAGTATGTGTTTCATATTAATAATTCATGGTTTTGAAATGCAATTAAGAAATTTATATTTTAGTCACTATTGTGTATAAGATTTTATTTAATTTCACCAAATATGAATTTCAGGGTATGTGTGTCAGTTATTTATTTTGGTTGATTTTAATGAAAACTAATGTAGGCAAATATGTCTATAGAGAAAAATTCCCTTTTTATCACTATAATCTTTATAAATTGTTTTTTTTTAATCTGTCTGAGTGTGCTCTTTGGGCACGTCAGGTTTCAGTGATACAGCTGGGAATCGAATGCAGACCCCCTGGGCCTGACTGCATTTGCCTGAGCAGACTCTTATACAGGTGTAAAAGTCCACAGGCCCCCTGAAAATTACTTCTATATGCTTATTGAAATGTCACCTTTCCATTTCATTTATTTTCTATAACCAGAAGAATGAGTATGTAATCACTGAAAGCATAAACTGAAGTCTCCCCTCTGTATGTTTACATTTATCTTTTGGGCCTTTTTTTTTTTCCATCTGCACAGAAGTTTCAGAACATTAGCTAATCAATACCCACAGTTCACCTCTAGATAAGGTCTTTATTGCCTGAGATGAAAAAGCTTAACTAAAGTAACTTGTACAAGGTCACTGTGAATTGGTGTCTGAGATAGGGTTAGCATGTAGATTGAGGAGCTGCAGGCTTAGTTTTATGTTCCTGGGCCTAAGAGTTCTGGACAGACCAGTGAGTGAGAATCTATAATTCTCAAGTCTATGTATAGGCATATATTCAATAGCACATTTTTCTGCATTTTTGCACAATAATTATCATTGGACAAATTCTGTAGCAGGAAAATACCTTACTAATACATAAATTATATATGCATGCATAATATATACATGTATGTATACACATATACATATGTATACACATATGTACATGTATATCTGTATGCATTATACATGTGTTGATTTTCTCAGTCAAGTTTCATATATTATTGGCTTTGACTAGGTGTTTGAAATAACATTTACTTTACTTTAGATATATAACAATTTGAGTGGCCAGATAGCTCCGCAGATTAAAGTTGTTGCTTAGGCAGATCTCAACAGCTGGCCTTTGATCCACAGCATGCAGTGCAGGCCCTGCCCCTGGGGCACACTGAGGTAGTGATTGAGATGGTACATGTTGATGCATGCCTGTAATCCCAGCGCTTGGGAGGTTGAAAACAGGAGAATCACTATGAATCTGATCTACATAGTGAGACCATGTAGACCCTGTGCTAAAAACAAAACAAATAAACAACAAATTTTTTTTTTCCAACGGTCAACTCATCACTATATATTACAACTATGTTCTTTACTGGAAGTGGCATTAAAATTAATTAAATTTCACTAATATAAATAATTCTTACCTGTTAAGTTATTAACTTAATTAGCTGTTTCAAATAGGCTAATAAGTATGTTAAAGTGCTTAACAGTTCTCATATTTCAGAATGCTAAATTAACTTGATTTTCAAAAATGGAATATACAAATAGTAAGAAATATGCATTTTATGGCGGATAGTTTATCCTCATTTTAATGAAATATTTTATTTTAAGGTAACTCATATAATTTCATCTTTAAAAACAATACTTCTTTTCATCACTCTCATCAATATCATTTATTCCTATATTTAGCTAGAACTCCTCTTTATGGATTCTGTAACACATTATAGTCCTGTGTGATATTATGCTCTTAGGTCTAGATGTCTCCACAAATTACCATGTGTCAGAAGTAGAGTGTTTGGGTAGGGCTCTATTCAGTTATATGAATCTAATTTAGAGTGTGATGTTGAGATTAAGGCTGCCCTACCAGAGTGTGAGTGCCACCACAGAAAAGACTGATTTACAGATGAGATAAAAGTTAAGGGAGGTTTTGCAGAATACTAGAATCTAGGCCCTCAGCTGGAGTTTTTAGTGTTGTATATGTAGACAGATATCCTGCACTTCTTATATATGATTATATGATTCTTGAGTGGTTCACTATAAAATACTCATAAAATATGTCCTGTTTTACATTGTTCCTCTTACAAAAACAAAACAAAACCATGACAAAACTGGTGCCAGGAGATTGGGCTATTGCTGTGCTATTGCCTGGCCATGTGACTTAAAAACCTTTGAAACTAATTTGGCAATATTTTGGCCAAAGAGACAACCCTCATATGCTGTATACTATGTTGGGGACCCTGAATGAAGCCTGGAAAATCAGTGTACTGATGGAGATATTGCCAGTTAACAGGAAGATCAGGAGGCTTCAACTGAAAAAAACTGTCTTGGGTGCTGGATTTAGGTAATATGTTATGATTTGGCATAAATTTGGTCTGCATTTTGCTTGTGATTAGAGATATTGCCTGGATATATTAAGGAAAATTTCAATGTAGTCTACAATTGAAAAGGTGCATAGTAACTGTTCAGTTTTGGCCAGATTCTATGCTTGAAATTGAGAGCAAAGGGTCAACAAGGTGGTACAGACTATTAGGCCAGAGCAACAACTAATGAAACCTTTCACTGCAACAATGAAATAAAGGACAACATTATTGTTAATAGGACAATGTAAAAATTAACTGAAGCTTGTTATCTGAAGAAGAGTATATTTAAGTTAGGGGGATTCCTGTTTGTCAGTCCTGTCATACATTGTAAATTGTTAAGAGGAAATAGGGCACAACAGCCCCGACATACTGGCGGGTGCACAGGAAGGACCCCTTAGCCTGTGGTCCCCGCACTACCACTGGCACTCTGCCCTTGCCCACAGCTCATGACTGGCACACATATGGGTAGGAACACTAGGCCTGCACCCTTGGGCCAATGGAATTTCTACCTCATTAGAACCAAGCTCCGGCTTCTGTGTGAAACACTGAAGCAAATTTCCCTGCAGAGAGGCTGTGGGTCAGGCCCTACCAGCTAACCCAGGAGCTGAACATCTTGCCAGAGGAGCACAACAGGCACTCCCACAAAAGCTGCAACAAAAAGAAGCTGAGCACAGAAACCAGACCCAATAAGGCACATCTGGACGAGATCAAACTTGATAGATCCAGACCCAAATTTCAGTAGGTGCTAATGGCATAATTTCACCAAAGTTCTACACCAAAGGTCAGAGATCATTGCTGTACAGAATGATAAAGACAAGGAGCAAGATGCAGTCTCAGTTCCTGAGCCCACCCAGAACAAACACAGGAGACACTACCAAAGAAGAAAATGAGAATCATGCAGCCAAAATCTCTGAATTAGTAGCATCTGAATTGAAAAAGAAATGCAAAAAAGTATAGAGGAACTCAAATTGGAGATAATCTCTGAAGTAAAATAGAAATCTCTCAATTAATAGAGTCTGAAGTAAAAAAAAAAAAAAAAAAAAAAAAAAAAAAAAAAAAAAAAAAAAAAAAAAAAAAAAAAAAAAAAAAAAAAAAAAAAAAAAAAAAAAAAAAAAAAAAAAAAAAAAAAAAAAAAAAAAAAAAAAAAAAAAAAAAAAAAAAAAGACATCTCTAAATTAATAGTGTCTGAAGTAAAGAAGTAAAGGAGCAACTACAGCAAAGTAGAAAGGAAATGAGAGCAGGAATAATCTCTTAAGTAGAAAAAGAAAGAATAACTATAACAAACGACGTAAAAAGCCCCTAAAGAAGACATTGCTAAAAAAATTAGAGGAGGAGAGAAAAAGACAGTATCCTTGAATGAGCAATATAAAAAAGAAATAGATCATTTGAGAAAGTTTCAAAGAGATCTACAAGAAAATAAAATTTCAATCACATGCTGGCAACACCATATGAACAAAAGTGAAAATAGAGTTTCAGATCTTGAGGACACAGTCACAGCTAGTGAAATGGTAACAAAGGATCTCTTAAAAACAACTAGGATGCAGGAAAGAATAATTCAACATCTGCAACATAATGCAAAAATGAACAATGTGAGATTAATACAAATCAATGAGAAAGGAGTCAACACAAATGATATACAAAGAATATGGGCAGAAATAGTAGCAAAAAAACTTCCCAAATACAAGAAAAGAATCTGAAATTCAGTAACCAAAGCATACAGACCTACAAATAACATCAACATGACTAAAACATTCCCAGACATATAATAGTCAACATTCTGGAAATCCAGCAGAAGAATAATGTACTGAAAGCCACAATAAAAAAAGAAAGAAAGAAAAAGAATCAGATCACATGTAAAGGAAAATCCATGATATAATAGCAGATTTCTCTTCACAACCCATGAAAAAAAAGAAGAGGATAAAGCAGAGTGCTTCAAGTCCTCCATGAAAACAAATACAAGCCCAGAGTGCTATACCTAGCAAAACTCTCTTTCAAATATGAGGGACAAATGTGATAATGTCAAAGCCAACAATACACAGACTACTGAAAAATGTTAGAGAGGGATCAAAATGAACTGAAATCTACAAATGAGACCAGAAAGAATCCACCAAAAGGGCAACCAATTAAGCACAGGAGAAAAAAAGAGTAAACAGTAGTTAGTAAAGACATATCAATCATAAGTCAATACATTTCAACTATAACAATCAATATAAATGAACTCAATTCTCCAGATAAAAGAAATAGACTGGCAGAGTACATAAGGAAGCCAAATCCAACAATATCCTGTATACAAGAAACACATTGAACTCATACAGAAACTTATATGCTAAAAGTTAAAGGATGGATAAAAATACTACATGCTCAGCACTTAAACAAACAAAGAGTGCTAGCAATCCTGTTTGCAGACAGTCTAACCTTCAGACGAAGATTGATCAATTGAAATAAAGAAAGCCACTACATACTGGTTAGGGGGAAAATTCAGGATGAAGAGGTATCACTCATAAATATGTATGCACCCAACATCGGAGCACCAATTCATGAAAAGTTGACTATCCAATACCACAATCTTAACAGGAGATTTTGGCACCCCTTTATCTCAAGAAGATAGATCAAACAGATAAAAAATTAGTAAAGAAGCTGTAGAACTTGGAAGCTTCATCTTGGAAGAAAAGGAGATAGTGGACATACACATATTGTTCCACCCAACTACTTCTAAATACAAATTGTTTTTCTGCTGCAAGTGGGACATTTTCCAAAATAGACCACATACTGGTGCACAGGTCATGCTTAAGTATACGAAAGAAAACAGGAATTATCCCATGCTTATTATTTGACCACAGTGCAATGAAACTGGAAATAAATGACAACAGAAATCACAAAATCCCAGAAATACATGGAAATTAGAAAACACCTTTCTTAGCAACCAGTGGGTTACAGATGAAATTCAACAAGAAATTAGACAATATTTACAACTTAATGAAAGTTTAAACACAGCCTACTGGCATTCAGGAGTTCTTAGGGGGAAATTTATAGCTCTGAACTCACACATTAAGAAAATAGACTAGGAAGAAAGAAATACACTTATGCAGCAACCAAACTGACTAGAAAAGGAAGAGCAAATGAAACCTAAAGCCCAAAGATGGAAGGAAATTATAAAGATTAAAGCAGAAATTAATTTAATTGAGACATAAAATAATACAAAGAATTAATGAATCAAAAAGATGGCTCTTTGAAAGATTAAATAAATTGCTAAGTCCCTAGATAATCTCATTAAAAAGACGATAGAAAAGTTCAAGCATTAACGGTGAAAATACTACAGACCCAGCAGAGATTCAATGGATCGTTAGTTGCTACTTTGAGAATCTTTATTCTCACAGAATTGAAGACATAGATGAAATGGACAGATTCCTTGAAAGGAACAACTACCAAAACTAAATCAAGAAGGTATAAGATCTCTCAATAATCCAATAATAGCCAATGAAATACAAAATGTAATAATAAGTCTGCTGACAAATAAAAGTCCAACACCTGATGGATTTACCACTGAATTATACAAGAAATTAACAAAAGATATAATCACAATACTCCTCAAACATTTCAATGAAATTGAAAAGAAAATAATCCTCCCCATATCATTGCTAGAGGCAAATACTATACTGATACCAAAACCAGAGAGATATGCAACTAAAGAGGAGAACCACGGGCCTATTTCTCTCATGAACATAGATGCAAAATTCCTCAATAAAATTCTCACCAGTATAGTACAGCAAATCATCAAGAAGATTATACAGCATGATCAGCTAAGACTCATCCCAGGGATTCAAGGATAGTTGAATATACACAAATCAATAAATGTAATAAACTATATCAATAGAGCCAAAGCCAAAATCATATGAACATCTCAATTGATGCCGAAAGGCTTTTGACAAAGTCCAATGCTCATTCATGTTCAAATCATACAGAAAATGGAATAGAGTGCCTCTACCTTAATCTGAGAAAAGCCATCTATGACAATCCAACAGCTAACACAATTCTAAATGGGGAATAACTGCGTGCGCCACCATGCCCGGCCCAAAATGCTAGTTTTCTTTTTCTTTTGCGGCTCCTAGGATCAAACTCAAGACCTAGTGCTTTACCAAGCAGGCGCTCATGCCCCTGAACCATATCCCCGACCCCCCTTTATCTCTTTTTGTCAGACTATGACTAATAGTTCCAGCCAACTCTATGAGTATCTGAGCAATTTGGATGTTATTGTTACTGTTATTTCTTTCAGCTTCTTATGACCAGTTTCTCAAGTTCGTTGGTTAATATTCATATGCCTTTTAAGCACTTCACACTATTGTTAGTTGTTAATTCTATATTATTTTCTCTACGGTATTCCTTCAGTTATTTTTATTTTGAATTTACATAAACTTTCATGAACTAATATTTGGATCATTAACATTCATATTTGCACTTCTATTACAGAAATTTATTCAATTTAGCTTACTTATATGCCATTTTCATACATTGATTTTCTCTTCTATTACTAACATAAATTATTTCTATCATATAATGAATAGGGTGAGTATAAAATTTTGAGGAACTCTCCAATGAACTAAGCATAAACTTTCAACTTGTTGATTAATTTTTTTTTGATTTTTTAATAATTTTAATGAAATAGCAATGAGACAGTTTCAAAACAGGTTAGTAGGATGGTTACAATAATTGATACATTGCATATTTTTTTTCATCGTAGTTATTCAGAGTACAAGATGCAAATATAAGGACCAGGGAGATAGCTTCGTTAGAATAAGTGCTTGCCTGGTAAGTGTAGAGTCCTGAGTTCAATTGCTGATACAGAAAAAAGCAAAGATTCAGACATATCTTCTCTAAACACTATTAGTATAAGTATTTATTTTCATTGAACTAAGACAAAGTAGCTGTATATGTATCCTATTTTGTATATCACTACAAAATGGTCCATCATTTATATTTGCCTTTTCTGTTTTGTTTTGTCAGAGACTGATGTTCCATTGCTGTTAGAGAAGCTATACTTGGAGAAGTCTTTAAAGGACCGTTTTATACTTGGTGCCACTTCAAATATTGTAGGTACTTGTATTTAGCAAAATAACTCAACATAGTCCAATAGGCCATAAGAATAGTGAGTTATCAGCAGAACTGGCACTGTTAGCAGTTGTTGACCTCTTTTACAACTCAGTGTATTAATATGGCATTACTCTTCATACCTCATGATTATACTTTTGGGCTGGATGATCAAGACTAAGTTAAAGCAAGATCTATATAACTAAAAATTATAATAAGAAACTAAATTTTCCAAATGCAGTAAGTTTACAACATTTCCCTTATTTTCTATCAGTTCTGCTTTTATTAAATTATTCGTTAAAACATATCCTGGATTTCAATTACTTCTCTAACAATATTTGAAGTCATATTATACAAAGTATTCGTGTACATAGGTATGTTACCCTTATAATTAGTTCTATCTTTTCCCGTCTGCTCCTGCGAGTTTGAGATATGGCTAGAGTTATGTTTCTTTAAGGAAGTATTTTTGTATAAGTTATACTTATACTTATACTTATACTTCAAGTTATGTCTTTTCTTCCACAGCTCTTTTTGTGACCATTGTGCATATGGCTACAACTACAGACCTACCTCATTTGGCAAATCCATATCATGACTTTTCATTTCCTCAGAATAAACTATTAACATGTCTTATTCCTCAAAACCTTGTGCGGTACTTCATACCCTGGCAATAATGAATTTTTTTTCTTGTTTCAGAACCTTTGTTTGCTTGATTATTTATTGTTATGGCCGACTCAGCCTGCCCTGAGGGTAGGGCTGGTGCAGCATGTGGTGCTGGGGATCGAACCACGGTCTCTGCAGCCTCCCAGTCTTTCCTAAGCAGGCGCTTTAGACCACTGGGCCATCCTGCCAGGCCGTAATGAATTTTTTATAAGGAATATTCTTAAAGTAATTCATCTGAGATTTGTAAATTTTCAATTAACTTAAATGTTTCTCACAAATCCTAGTTTATATTTAATGACAAAAAATAGCCTACAAACTTGAGTGGTTAACCCTCCAGACGAGAGCGTATTACCCTATAACATAGGCACTTGAGCATAATATCACTGTCTTTCTGAACATCAAATGTCTTAGATTCAACATCGAAATGGTATTTTCCATCAATCATTAATATTCTAATAAATCCTTATAGAATGTGATAAAAATCAGTTACACATTTTTACATAGAAATTTAGAAATCTAACCATATACAAAACTGTAGCAGGTGAATCCTATGGCATTTTTTGTTGTGTGTGTCTCTTATTCTCTTTTATTGCCTTTAAAAAAAAACTAGCAAAGATAGTCAATATTTTGGCCCTAGCCTTTTCAGGTCAGTGAGGACTCAGGACATAAGAGAACATGTACTAGAACACTTTATGACGCAGTGGTGTCCTGAATTTTTCTTCAAGGAGATTATGGGGCCATAAGGAGAAAAGAGATTGACGATGTTTAATGTGCTTAAGGATAGTTACTTAGAGAGAAAACATTCTCTCTGGCTTCACAGTGAGCAAACTGGTCAAGCAATGGCCATGACTTGTCCAGATGGCTGATACTGACAAAAGCTGTACACAATGCTGTACATGGTTTCAGGGTAAGTGCTGAGGGGATTGGACTGACTTTGTCAGATACAAAAGTTACATGTTTTGTTCCAGATGTCTTGATTTAACTTGGTCTTAACCATCTAGTAGAAAATTTTAACCATGAGCTATAGAAAGTAAAGCCATATTGCTAAGCTGAGCTATAAAAGGCTCAAGTCAACAACTTCCAATATTGCCTGTTCTGCTGATAAACCACTACTATTATGGACTATTGGACTATACATTCAACTACTTTCTCACAGTTCAATGAGGAGAAATATTTGTACTAATAGTGTTTAGAAAAGTTGTCATGTCTGCATCTTTACTCTGAACAACTGCTATGAAGACAACAGTGCACATTGTATTAATTATTGTAGCTATCCTATTGTGTTTTGAAATTGTCTCATTGTTCCTTCTTTTTTATTAAAATTAATAAAATAAAACAAAAAATTTGAAAAACAAACAAACAAAATGTAAACCTGTCTCGGCTTCATTCTTGCTTACTTTTCTATAGTCTAACCATCTTTGCAAGGTTCTATTCTCTATAGTCTTAGAGGAAAGTCTATATACCCTAAAATTCAGTGAAAAGCTTGTTGAGTTACTTGACATTGTCCCATTACTGGTACAAAATACCAGAAAGGTGCAGTTTAACGAAGGGGACAGTTATTTTTGACTCAGGGTCTTTAGTGGACTTAGTTCATACTTGGTCAGTTTAAAAGTAAATAGAAAATAGTGGAAGAGCTACTGCAAGTTAGCTGCCCATGCCTTTGTAGCCAGAAAGCAGAAGGAGAAAACAGGGGATGAGGCATCAATACATGTTTGCACATTACATCTCCTCAACCTTGTGATACAGCTCCAACCCATCTTCATTTCCTAAAAGCACACCCAGCTGTGTGTTGTGTGTGTGTGTGTGTGTGTTTATTTTTAGGGAAGGGTCTGCAGGGTGTTCAGGGTCTAACTATCAGATCAAACTTGTAGTGATCTGCCTGTTTACAGCCTCTCAAGAGTCATAAACCCAAGAGCTTGATTTATAGGTGCCTCTTGTTACCACACCCAGTTTCAACTGCCCTCTCAGCATGCCCCAGGGGTTGGGCCTACAAAGCACACCTGCTGATGAACACATGAATATATGTAATATCTCCTGTACAAGACAAAAGAAAACTATATTTCATATTTGATATTTAAGTAGAGAATTTCAGTAGGATTTAAAATGAGTTCTAACATAACTCAGAAGATTTATTCAATATTTTATTACTTTTGGGGCACCAGGGATTGAACTCAGGCCCTTGAACTTGCCAGGCAAGCGCTTACTCTACTGAGTTATTTCCTCAGCCCCTATAATTGATATTTTAATCTGGAAAATATAATACAAATTTACTTTTCCCCAAATTAGTACTTCTCACTTCTTTATATGTTAACTAACACTCACAATTAATTATTGCTAAGGTTATATCAGACTTTTGTAAATGTACAATAAGCTTTATTATTAGATCTTTCATATTTTCCATAATATAAATCATTACTTCTCAATTACTAACTAACTTAAGATGAAGCATGGGGATGGGGTGAGAGCGTGGGGTTCTCAGCACTGAGCTGGCAAGCAAAAGCACATAGATTCAATCCTAGTACTGCATGCCAAATGCCCAGGATCACTAGGAGTCTGAGCTGCATAGTGAGAGCATCTGCAGAATAAATAAATAAATAAATAAATAAACCCTCCAGATACAACCCATGTTGTGTGTGTGTGCATGCACACACATGTGTGTGACCTTCTGCTTCATGTCTACCAGATCCTCTCCAGACCCAGCCAAGGCCTGAGGTATGTGGTATGTGAGACCTGCTGCATGCACTCAGATCTTCTAGATCCTTTCCAGATCTGTCATATGAGTTAGACCTTCAGCTGATCGCTTCCTGTATGCCCTCCAGACCCAGCCCAGGCCAGAGTGCATGACAGACTTTGTGCTCTATCCTCCTGGACTCTTCCAGACCATGCCCAGCATGTGTGTTCTGCTCTGTACCTGCTAGGTCCCCTATAGATCTAACCAAGGCCTGGCTTGTATGTGGGATTCACTCCCATGGACTGCAGCAAGAAAGGTTGGGCACAGCAGGCAGACCGAAGATAGGTATATCTGGATGAGTTCTGACTTGGTAGATCCATACCCAGTAAGCTGGGACACTTTGCTAGACGCAGATCTATGAAAGTAACTTCTCTTTTTTTCTCTGATCTACAGAGGAAGCAATCAATGGGTTACAAATGAAATTAAATAAAATTAAGCAATATCTATAATTCAATAGAAAATTCAAGCACAACTTATCAAACTTTGTGGGATACAATGAAAGCAGTTCTTGGAGGGAAATTTATAGCTGTGAATTCACACATTAGGAAAACAGAAGAGGAACAAATAAATATCATAACGTTGCAACTCAAAAATCTAGAAAAGAAAGAACAAACTAAACCAAAATCCCAACGACGTGAACACCTTATAAAGATTAGAGGAGAAATTAATCCAATCATGACAAAGAAAGTAATATAAAGCTAGCTCTTCAAAAGACTGAACAAAAGTGGTAAGCCACAGCTAAGCTCATCAAAAAGAGGGGAAAACACTGAATTTCAAGTAATAAGGAACTAAAAGGGTGAAATTATCACACCCACAGTGGAGATTCAGAAGATCAAAGTAACTACTTTGAGAATCATTACTCTCAGAGTTTGAAGACACAAGAGAAATAGACAGATACCTAGAAAGGTATAAATTACCAGAACTGCATCAAAATGATATAACAATTCTCAATAACCCAATAAAAGCCAGTGAAATACAAAGTGTAATAAAAACTACCAACAAACAAAAATTCCAGGTTCTGATGGATTCATAGCTCAATTCTACAAGAAATTTACAGAAGATATATTCCCAATAATCTTCAAACTCTTCAATGAAACTGAAAGGGAAATAATTCTCCCAAAATCATTCCTGGAGGTAAGAATTATACAGAAACCAAAACAAGAGAAAGATGCCACTAAAGAAGTGAACTATTGGCCAGTGTCCCTCATGATCATAGATATGAACATCTTCAATAAAATCCTAGCAAATAGGATACAGCAAATCAAAAAGAAGATTATATACATTGACCAGGTATAACTAATCACAAGGATGAAAGGACGGTTCAACATATACAGATCGTTAAATGTAATACACCATACAAACAGAGCTGGATCAAAAGCCACATGATCATCTCAGTTGATGCATAAAAGGCCTTTGATGAAGTCCAGCACTCATTCATGTTCAGAATCCTACAAAAATCAGAATAGATGCCACTACCTTAATCTGATAAAATCCATTTTTGACAATCCAATGATTAACAGTTCAAAATGGGGAAGAACTAAAATCTTTTACCCTCAGATCTGACAGCAGACAAGGGTACCCTCTATCACCACTTCTACTCAGTATTGTTCTGCAGTCACTAGCTGAGAGCCATTAGACAAAAGAGAGAAATAAAAGGGATAAGAATAGGTAAAGAAGAAGTTAAACTATCATTGTTTGCAGACTACAAGAGACTCTACTTGGAAGACCCAAAAACACTCCATCAAAAAGCTACTAGAATTAATACAAAAAATCAGTAGCACAGCAGGATACAAAGTCAATATGCAAAAGTCAAGAGCATTTCTCTGCACATAACAAACACACTGAGATGGAAACTAGAGAATAAATACTTTTTAATATAGCACTGTTGGAAAATGAAATATTTGGCAATTAAACTAACTAAGTAAAACATCTATTCAATGAAAATTGAAGTATTTTGAAAAAAGAGGATTTCAGATAATGAAAATATATTTCCTGCTTCTGGATAGGAAGAACCAACATTGTAAAGATGAGGATACTCCCAAAATGGTTATACAGATTTAATACAATCCTTAGCAAAATACCAGCAACATAGCTCTCAGACCTAGAGAAATCATTCTTACAGTTTATTTGAAACTATAAAAGACCTAGAGTATCAAAGTTATCAGAAAGCGACAAAGACAAGACAGGAGATATTATAATTCCTAATATGAAATTATGCTACAAAGATACTGTGATAAAATCAGCATGTTATTGAAAAAAATAGACCTCAGGATCAATGGAATAGATTAGAAGATTCAAAAGTAATTACAAACACACTCAACCACTTTATATTTGGCAAATGGTCCAAACATGCTTACTGGAAGAAAGACAACCTTTGACAAATAGTGCTGGAAAAAAACTAACTTTTTGCATGCTGAAAAACTAAGACTTGACCCGGGTCTATCACCATGCACTAAAGTCTAAATGGATTAAAATTCTAAATATTAGAACAGAAACACTAAGTCTCCTGAAAGAGAAAGTAGGAGGAAATCTTGAAGACACAGAGGAAGGAAAACCTCTTCTTATTGAGAAGTTTTTGTATGCACAAAGAAATTACCAACAGAGTGAAGTGACAACCACAAATTTGGGAAAAAAATTAACTGGTAAGAACTCAGACAAAGGTCTTCTCTCTATAATTTATAAAGAACTAAAAAATATTAGGGCCCTATAATTTAAAATCCTAAAATGGGTATTTGAGTTGAACAAACACTTCTCAGAGGAAGAAACACTAGAAGCTAATAAATACATGAAAAAAGGCTCCACATCACTAGCCATCCCTGAAATAAAAATTAAAATAACAGAAATACCATCTCGCCCCAGGAAGAATGGCTATCATTAAGAAATCAACCAACAACGAATATTGCAGAGACTGTGTAGAAATCCCTTCTCCACTATGCTGGGAATGTAAACTTGTGCAACCATTATGTAAACCAGCGTGGCGACTCCTTAAAAACTAGGACTGGAAATTCCATTTAATCCAGCTACCACCTATTAGGAATTTTCCAAAAGTATTGAAAACATCATATCATAATGATATTTGAGCCCCTACATTTAAAACAACACAATTTATGATAGCTAACTTCTGGAAACAACAAAATACCCCTCACATGAAGAATGGATAAAAAGATGTTGTGTTTTATACAATGGAATATTACTCAGCTATAAAGAATAATAATTTTGAAGTCTTCATATGTAATTGAGTGAAACTTGAAGATATATTCATAAGTGAAAGAAACCAGAGTCTCCCTAGTGTAAGAAATAAAAATGGAAAGATATAAAACAGTTAAATGGAAAGTGAAGTTGCTTACGGATTAAGCAATGAACAGAGAGCAAGGAAAGATGTTAGGAAACACGAAGGAGCAAAACCACGAATTTATACACACAAGATCATTAAGACAGTAGTCCTAAGAATCTCTATCAGGGTTTTAACACTAACAGTTAATTGATGAAATTCTCACCTTGACTAACTCTATATGCTGATATCTGTGAATTACGCAACTACACTGAAGATAGCAATGTGTAATACTAAAACCGTGCTTGGAATGCACCTCATTCTAGTCTTCTAAGTGTGTGCTGGTTCTAATGCCATATCAAGTATTGCTATACTCTCTACAAAGTAATTTTTATAAAAGTTAATGGGATAGAATAAGAGAAAGGGGAAAATGCCATAAAATTATCCTCTTATGGTGTTTTATGTGGTTAGATTTTGAAATTTCTTTGTAAAAATGTGTGATTGTTTACTTTCACATTCTGTAGAGACTTAAATTTAGAATATCAATGATTGTTTGAAAATACCTATTCCATGTTATGTTGAAGGGGTTTGATATTAAGAAAGATAGTGATGTTAAGTGCAAGTGCGTATGTTCTAGGGTAATAATATCATTAATCTGCTCTTCTGGATGGTTAAGAACTTAAGTTCACAGACAAAAAAAAAATAGAAAAGAAGGAGGGCCATGAAGAGGCCAATATTTTGGCTCTAACTATTCAAGATCAGTGAAGACTGAGGGCATAAATCTTGATGGAATTTGACTGACCTTGTCACGTACAAAAATTATATTGTTTTGTTATTTAGATCTCCCTTTATCTTGTTCTTAACCATCTGCTATTTTAATATACTGAACTGTGAAAGGATCAAGTCAACAGCTTTTGACATTGTAAAATCTGCTGAAAACCCACTACTGTTATGAACGACTGGACTATATTAGGTTATTTTGCTGAATTCCTGAATCTGCAATAGAACACCCATCTCTTATAAAAAAAATGGTGGATATAAATGAAGCGTCATGGTATGTACTGATATTGTTTAGACAAGACATCATGTCTACATTTTGTTCTCTGTATAATTATTATGAAGACAACAATATGCATTGTATTAATATTTTAACTGCCCTACTAACCTATTTTAAAACTTTCATAACTATTTATATTTTTCTCATTAATATGAATAAAATATTATAGCTGTATAAAAATATAATTAAAGGACCATTTTGTAGTGAAAAATAGGTTAGGCATACAGCTATTTTCCCTTAGTGAAATGAGAAGAAAGACTTGTGCTAATAGTGTTTAGATAATATATCATATTTGCATCTTTTATTCTGAATACTATGAAGACAACAATATGCAATGTATTGATTTAAAAGTCCTACTTAAAAAGAAGTCTTACTGTTTTTTGAAACTGTCTCATTGCTATTTATTTCTCATTAAAATAATAAAATAAAAAATCAATCAATCAATCAACCAATAAATGAAGCATAGCTATATTTAACCACTGAAATAATTCTTTCTAAACTTCTCCTTATTTCTGCTTCTTTGTGAACTAGCTATGGTTCTTTTAGTTACTACATCAAACTTCATGTTTATGGACTATAATCATGGAAGAGAATCATTTATCATTTAATTCTGATTGCATACTGTGAGTGATTATTTCTTTTAGTAAAATACTCAAAAAATTGTGCAGGGAACACCCACTCGGGACCCCCCTCCTGTCCCCTCTCTCGAACAGGAGCTTTCTTTCCCTCAATCAATATGTTCTGCTCATTAAAAATTGTGCAATTAAAAAAAAATAAATCATATTTGTCTCTATCAAATTCTCATATAAAATCAAACAAGTTGAGGTCCATGATTATAGCCATCAAATACTGAATAGAAAACATCTTTATTTAATAGTTGGTTAGTTTTTCATTGTGACCTTTTTGTTTTAATTGTAGAAAGATCATACCCTGCGAGATCTACAATCTGTTGAACTACAATTTGTTGAACTTCAGTACAGCACTGATAATTAGAGGTAAAATATTGTACAGCAGATTTGAAGAGCTTATATATCTTGCAAAACTAAAGATTCACATCCAGTGATAAACAATTCGTCTTTCCCCCACCACATGAGCTCCTGGTATGCTTTGTGCTTCTGTTGAGCTCCTCTGTTTTAAAAACCTCATGAAAGTGGTTTAATACAGCATCTGTCTTTGAATGATTGTTTTATTTCACACAGCACAACAGTCTCAAGGTTTATCTTTATCACCAACTTTTATTAACTCTTAATAATTTTGTATTACGAATATACTATTGTTAATAATTTAATATTTTATGGACATATTGAGTTGCTACATCTTTATTATGCTTACTGATGTAATCATGGAAAGCTAGAATCCCTTTAAAATAATCGTTTCAATTTTTGTTAATATGGTATACCATGTCATATGTCGATTTTATTTTTAAGATTCTTAGAAATAATCATACTGTTATACCTAGCAGCAGTACAACTATACTATCAATGTAGAAGAGCTCCATTTCCCTGTATCTTTGTCAATAGTTGATTTTATTAATGTGTATATTTATTTATCTCCATAATTGTCATTCTAATCATTCTAATAGCAATTAAATTACTATTTAATTCTTGCTTTGATTTACGCTCATGATAAGTAGTGATACTGAGCATTTTTTTGTTTTCCTTTTATTAACAGTGCCAATTAATTTTACAAAGTATTGAATTTCAATGCATTTATATCTTGACAATGCGCTGAGGAGATATCTCGGGGACACAGGTTCCTGCCTGGCAAATGTAAGGTCCTGAGTTCAATCTCCAGTTCAAAAACAAAACAAAAAACTGAGTTCATATTTTGACAATGTGCATTACACTTACTGCCTTCCCTTATACCTTGCTCTCTCCATTCATCTTTATTCCCTCCTCTTAATTATTAATTGTATTTTTCTATTTTGATGTCATGTGTTTTGTATGTCCACATGTGCTACTTGTATTTTTTTTGAGTCAAACTTATTGCACTCAATATAATCTCCACCATTTTCCTCTGTTTTCATTCAAATGATAGAATTTCATCCTTCATTATGCTTAATGATTTTATCTTATTTATACAGAGCCCATTTTCCTTATGACTTCATCCTTTGCTGAATACCTGGCCTTGTTATAGACCCTAACCCTATGAACAATGGACCATTCAATGTGTGTATCCAGGGGTTCCTACAGCAAGTTAGTTTTGTATTCCATTGTGTACATTAAAATATGGCCCACTAAGAACAAGTATTAGCTCTATGAGTTATTTCTTTGGTGTAATCTTTGTCAATCTGATTTCTGTACATGATATATTAATTTACAAACTGAATAACAAATAGTGTAGAACTCCTTCTCTCCTTTTTTCCCCCTTTTTTCTTGTACCTATGCCAGAACTCATTCTATTCTATACCTTGATTGTGGCCAGATTTATTGAAATGAGAAGTAACTTCAGTACACCTTTCATGCGAATTTCATAATCTCTAAAGATGTTGAACAAATATTTTTATGCATTGTTACTCACCTGTATTTCTTTTGAAAGGTGTCCATTCACATGACTACATACTGATTGGACTATTTGATTGGGGGCTGTTTTATGGAATTCTTCACAAGTTGTAGATCTAAACCACCTACAGAAAGGGAGGAAATCTGCCAGCTTTCTTCCAACAGAGTTAATATCTACCACTGGTAGGTTATGAGATTGATATTTTGATGAGAGTGCACTGAATCTGTCGATCATGTTGCATAAAGTGACTTTTTAACAGTAGTATATCTGTTGCCTTGGACATAAAAAGGCTTTCCATTTTCTACTGTTTTCTAGTTATTTGTTTAATGCTCTAAAAATTTCAGTGTAGAAGTAATTAATGTCCTTGCTTAGACTGATCTCTAGTATTCATTTCTGAAGTTGTGAATTTAACTTATTTTATGTTTTTTCTCAGTTCCTTCATTACTGGTAGACAGAAATTAAGTATGTTTTAAGTGATGATTACATGTCTTGCTATTTTGCTGAGTGCATGCATTATCTGCAAACATCTTTTGGTGAGTATTTGGTTTTTGCTAACTATAGTATCTTATCTACAGGAGCTTCTTTTTATACAATTCTTCTTTATTTTTTGTTGTCTTTAAAAAAGTTCAATCAAGTTTTTTCCCCATGTTTGTTAAATATGGCTACATATGTGTTATGTTTTGTGTCTAGTTGTTCACCCAAAGCCTCATGTAGTTATGAGGTGGGACATTCTGGAGTTGGAAACTAACTCATGATCCACTAGGATTATTTATCCTAGTACTGCTGGGATTGTAGATTTTAGTACTGCTGGGATTGTGGGTTTGGCCTGAGGCAGCAGATACCCTGAATGTAATATAAGGTAGAGAGGGGAAGAGAGAGAGAGAGAGAGACAGAGAGAGAGAGAGAGAGAGAGAGAGAGAGAGAGAGAGAGAGAGAGAGAGAGAGAATCGCTCTGTTGTTCTCTCTTGCCCTGGTTGGTCGACTGTCTCTGTCACCATATATTGCTGTTCTGCTGCTATGTACTGGATTTTCTCTTCCCTGTGCCAGTCTGCCTTGGAAGAAGCTTAATATGGACTGAAACATCCTGTAACTGTGAGGTAAATAAGCATTTCTTTCCTTCATTTTGGATGTCAGGTATGTGTCTCAGCAATGAGCAGAGAATAACTAAGAAATAATTTGGTACTGGGGGGTTGTTGCTGTGAGTAACCTGACCCTGTGGATTACAAGTTTTTGGGAATGGCTTATGGGAAGAAATAGAAAAGGTTTGGTTAAGTTGTCTACTTGCAAAGAGCTGGATAAACTTTGGTTGGATAAACTTCAGCTGTATGGTGAGGTAGATTCTGGTGAGAGCTCAGACCAGAAGACTGACAGAAGGTCTGCTTGTAAAGACCAAGTTGGGGAGGTTTCTGCTGGGCAGAAGTACTGCATTGGTCATTAAACTCCAGACCGGTTCTGCTATGGCTTGGCTGAAAGCCTGTCAGAATTTTGCTCGTGCCCAGAGATTTTGCCTAAGACTGAGATTAAGCATGGTGGACTAATTAATCTTTCAAAAGATATTTAAAAGCAGTGAACTATTGGTGCAGGGGCATGGTTGTTACTGGCAGATTTTAGCCAGATTTATGTTGACAATCAAAGACAAAGAGCCAAGCAGGATAATTTAAGATGTGAATTTGGCCAGGAAGGAAGGACCAGGAAAACTGTAGACTGGGAAGATGCAGCTAACAGTATCTCCATTGCTGAGAAGGAACAAGAGAATCAAAAGGATGGCCTGAGGGCTTCACAAGAGTCAGTAGCTCTCCACCCTTTGCAGCCTCAGAATTGCAAGTTAGAGAGACAGCCTTGAGAAGAAAGCTGCCACCCCCTATGTTCCATAATGGTTGCAGTAACCATACCACATTCCAAAATGGTGCTAATATGGAGAATTTATTCCTCAGAATCCGCTTCGTGGTACTCAACGATCCAAGCACTCAACCCCTACAACCAAGAGAGAAGGAAGCTTGGCTAATGCTCCAGCTGGCAGCGGACCTTGTCATCATCCATGTTGCATTGGTTTTAGGTGCATTCAGAATGCAGGAGTTATGGGGCTAAGAAGCTTCCATCTATATTTCAGAAGAAAACCTAGGAGGCCAGGCAGTGTGCCCCTGAGAGTGCAATGTGTGAAGCAGAGAATGAAAAGCCAATTCAGTGGAAATCCCAGAAGTTTGGAAAAGCCAGAAACATGAATTGTTTAAGTAAACTGCAAAAAGAGAGCAAAGCTGGCCTAAGAGAGAAGCCATGGAAACTACCACCACCAACGCCATAGGGGTAGAGCTGCATGGAGTTCACAGCTCAGTGCAGACTGTTTCAGATGCACCAGTTGGAACTATGAGATTTAATGTTAGTCCTCCTAGATTTTTGACTTGTGTTGGTGCCAGCATTTTGTATTCCCCTCTTGTTTACAACTTTTAGAATGGTAATGTGTATCTTACTTCTTTGAATGTTGGATATGTTTAACTTTTCTTTTTTACAGAAGCTAAGAGTTTGCCTTGGGTCTTGGAGGAGAACTGGGACTTGGACTTTTCAGCAACACTGAAACTGCTGGGACTCTGAAAAATCTTTGAGATGGACTAAAATGTCTTTTGCACAAAAGGATGTGCATGAGACTTTGGGGCTTCAGGTGTGATATGTTATGGTTTCTGCCTAGTTTCTCCCCAAAGCCTCATGCAGTATTGGGGTGGGGACTTCTGCAGTTTGAGACTAACTCATGATCCATTGGGATTATGTCTTAGTACAGCTGAAACTATGGATTTTAGTACTGCTGGGATTATAGATGTAGCCTCAGGCAGATAGCCTGAGGAAAAGAACCTGAATGTGTAGCAGCGATTCTCAACCTGTGGGTCGTAACCCTACCGGGGGTCGAAGGACCAAAACACAGGGGTTTCCTAAAGCCATCAGAAAATGTTATTTATTTGGAATTACAATTTTGAAGTAGTCACCAAAATTATTTTTTGGTTTGGGGTCACTGCAATATGAAGAACGGTATTGTGGGGTCACGGCATTAGAAAGGTTGAGAACCACTGAGAGACAGAGAGAGACAGAGAGAGAGAGAGAGAGAGAGAGAGAGAGAGAGAGAGAGAGAGAGAGAGAGAGAGAGACTCTCTGTTGCTCTCTCTTGCCGTGGTAGCTCAATTGCCTCTGTCACCTTTTTCTTGCTATTCTGCAGCTATATACTGGATGTTCTCTTTCCTATGCCAGTCTGCCTTGGAACCAGCCAAATATGGACTGAAATCTCCAGTAACTACGAGCTAAATGAACCTTTTCTTCCTTCCTCTTGGGTGTCAGGCTTTGTCCCAGAAATGGGGGAAGAGTTACTGAAACCATATGTTTATTATTTCTGTTTATTTGTAAAAATCTCTGTTATATTTCATACATTTATATTTTATTAGCTGTAAATTTTTCTTCATATTTCTATATTATTTTTATGCCTGTTGATATTTTCTTTTGCTACATAGAATCCTATTAGTTGGGTACAGTCTTCTTACTCACCTAGCCTTTCCACTTCCCCTTCCCACCTTCCTCCTTCTTTCCTTCCTTCCTACTGCCTGTGCTTTCAATTGCTAGTAGCAGTATCAGAAAATATTTGAAATCAGAAAATATTGTAAGACAGTTTCATCTTACTCTTCTTCAGATTGCTTTGACTTTTCAAGGATTTATGAGTGAGTATTAAATCTAATAGTTGGAGATCTGTATGTCAAATTCCATAAAATGATTTGAGATATTCATTGTTTCAAAAGTAACCTCACATTTCTCATAATACACTGGTGTTTTCTTTAGAATACTTCATCATCACAGATTTAGATGACAAATATTTCGTCTTTTTAAAATTTACTTGTCAGAATATTTACTTCAGTACACAGACGTGAAACTAATTTTTGAATGTTAGTTTTGTTTACTTCAAATGTAGGGAATTTGTATAATAATTTTGACAGTTTATTTGGAATGATTCTTAGATTCTATATCTAAATTCATGTCATCCTTAACAGATTATTTCATTTCTATTCAGATTTAGAGGTCTAAATTTTTATTTCTTGCCTACAATTTCAGGGTAAGACTTACAATAATACTATATTGAAAAAAAATGGATTACCTTATCTTGATCTTAGAGGAAAAGCTTTCACTTTTTCACTCTCAGTGACAGGACATGTGGTACTGTCATATGGGCTGTAATTATTTTCAGGTACATTGCTTCTATTCCTAGTTTTATGAGTGTATCTCTTATGTGTGTATAAGTTTGCATTGTCCATTGGCATTACATACATACTTTGATCCTATTAATTTTTTAGATTTTTCTCTTAATGCAGTTTATAAGGTAAACTTATTTTGTATATGGATCATGCTTGTATCCCAGTGATCAATCCTGTTTGAATGTGATGTGAGAACCTTTAATAAATGTGGGAAATTCGTTTTCTCGTGTTTTAATGAAGATTTTTGTATCTGTGTTCTTCCAAAATAATGACTTATAGTTTTCCTTCTTCCTAATATATTTTCTCTGGCTTTCATATAGGATAATGATAGCTTCACAACATGATAGAGTTTTTCTTACTCTAAAATTTTGAAAATAGTTAAGAATGTCTAGTTTCATTTTTTTTATGATTTAATATTTTTATTGTTTAAATTTAACAATGGTTATATTATATATTTTCATCATCAGATCTGTTTAGATTAATACATATAGGTATATAAGATTGATCAAAAATTAAACATTAACACATTCAATCAATATTACATTTTTTTTCTTTACAACTTTCTTTTTTTTGAAAGGTGACATATTGAATATTGTCCTCACAATAGTTCTACAGAGTACAGTGTGTGAGCATGACCCACCTCCCTATTGATCGTGCTAAGAAGAAAGAAAAAGAAAATTCTTTTCTTTGGATTAAGAAGAATCAGATGCATAAACAGTCAAACGTTCTGCAATTACAGTGGGCCACCAGTGAAGCTTGTAATGTTGGAGGCTATTGAATCTAAACCTCCTAAAGCTCATCTCACCAATCTAGCTCTGCGTTTCAAGCATTGTAATTGAGCATTTTTTTTTTTCTTGCTGGGTGGTCAAGGGCAAGTCGAAGCAAGACCTTTATAACAAAGCATTCGTTTTTCTTGTATCTTCCATGGTCAAATCCCCTCAGGATTAAGTTTGGGACCGTAGACAGTACTTTGTAGAACTGTTGTTAGTGTCAGCTTTCGGGACGAGTCACAGCCATTGCTTGTCCAGTTTGCGTTCTGTGAAAGCCTGAGAGAATGTTTTTCTCTGGGTGACTCTCCTTAGACACACTATAGTTCATTCATCCCTTGCCTCTGAGGTCCCATAATCTCCTTGACCAGAAAATTTGGGACACATTTGAGTTATAGGATATTATAGCACAGATTCTCTAATATCCTGAGTCCTTATTGACCTTGAAGGGCTAGGACCAAAATATTGGCTTATCCTCATAGCCCTTCTTTTTCTCCAGTTTTTGGTCTGTTAACTTACATTCTTAACCCTCCAGCAGAAAAGCTTTGTGATACTATTACTCTATAACATAGGTACTTGAGCTTATCATCACAGGCTTTCTGAGTATTAAACATCTTTGACTTAGCTGGGAAATGATATTTTCTGACCATCATTGATATTCTAATAACGTTCCACACAATGAGATGTAAGCAGTTACATAATTTTGACACAGATATTTGGAAATTCAAGGAAATACAAAATTGTAGCCTGTCAAGAGTATGGTATTTGGGCCAGACTCTTATTTTCAAATACTACTCTTGAGAGAGAGAATGACAGTAACTGAGTTTACACCCGGAACAGTACACATCAAAAAGACAAGAGTGACATGCATTTCAAGCATAATTTTAGTGTTACATTTTGCTATAATCAATATGATAAACCTTTTGAAGGTTCTTGAGACCAATATCTGATTCATCCTGTGTACATAAGTGCATGGTTTTGCTCTTGATATGTTTTCTCCTTTATCTGCTTCCAGTCACTTTGTTGTTCAATCCACAATATATTCAGCTGTGTTATGCCCTTAAGTTGTTATTTTCTTCTTTATAGTTCTTATATTAGGGAGACTTTATGCTATTTACGAATATGGGTCTGGTTGATTTGACTAATGAGTATATGTTCAATATACATCCATTTATATATGAAGTCTTCAAACTTATCTTTCTTCATGAATCAGTAGTATTCCATTGTATAAAAATACATTTTTGTTAACAATTCTTCAAATGATGAGAATTTTGGTTGTTTCCAAGTTTTGGCTATTACAAATTGGACTGCTATAAACATAGGTGCACAGATATCACTATGGTATGAAGTTTTCAGTTCTTCTGGGGAAATTTCCAGTAGGGGGATAGCTGGATTGAACGGAACTTCCAATTCTAGTTTTGTAAGGATCCTCCACACTGCTTTCCATAATGGTTGCACCAATCTGCATTCCCACCAGCAGTGGAGAAGGGTTCCTTTTTCCCCACAGCCTCTCCAGCATTTGTTGCTGGTTGATTTCTTTATGATAGCCATCCTTACTGGGGTGAG
>PVJA010010695.1:0-56738 GCA_004027025.1 Myocastor coypus
AAAACTAAATCTTGACCCTAGTCTATCACCATGCACGAAAATAAAGTCGAAATGGATTAAAGATCTAAATATTAAAAGTGAAACATTAAATCTCCTGGAAGAGAAAGTGGGAGGAAATCTTGAAGACATCGGAGTAGGCAAAGAGTTCATGGACGGAAATCAAATTGCACGTTTAACACTTGAAAGCATCAACAATTGGAAGCCGGGCATGGTGGCTCATGCCTGTAATCCCAGAACTTGGGAGGCTGAGGCAGGAGGATTGGTGCGAGTTCGAGACCAGCCTGGGCTACAAAAGTGAGCGCAGGACCACCCTCAACTGCACAGCAAGACCCTCTCTCAAAAAGACAAAAAAAAAAAAAATCAATTGGGACCTCCTCTGGCTAAGAAGTTTCTGCATGTCAAAGGAAATCACTAACAAAGTGAAAAGAAGACCCACAAATTTCGAAAAGATTATAACTAACAAGTAGTCAGACAAAGGTCTTCTATCTAGAATCTACAAAGAACTAAAAACCATTAGGGTCCCAAAATTCAAAGACTCAATCCAGAAATGGGCATCTGAGATGAACATTCACTTCTCAGAGAAAAAAATACAGCAAGCCTACAAATACATGAAGAAATGCTCCCCATCTGTAGCTATTCGTGAAATGCAAATCAAAACAACACTTAGATACCACCTCACCCCAGTAAGGATGGCTATCATAAAGAAATCAACCAGCAACAAATGCTGGAGAGGCTGTGGGGAAAAAGGAACCCTTCTCCACTCCTGGTGGGAATGCAGATTGGTGCAACCATTATGGAAAGCAATGTGGAGGATCCTTACAAAACTAGAATTGGAAGTTCCATTCAGTGCAGCTTTCCCCCTACTGGGAATTTTCCCAGAAGAACTGAAAACTTCATACCATAGCAATATCTGTGCACCTATGTTTATAGCAGCCCAATTTGTAATAGCCAAATCTTGGAAACCACCAAAATGTCCATCATTTGAAGAATGGTTAAAAAAAATGTGGTATTTTTATACAATGGAATACTACTCATCCATAAAGAATGATAAGTTTGAAGACTTCATATATAAATGAATGTATATTGAACATATATTCATTAGTGAAATAAACCATATCTATATGTGTAAATATCGTATAGTCTCCCTAATATAAGAACTTTAAAGAAGAAAACAAGAACTTAAGGGCATAACACAGCTGAATGTTTTATGGATTAAACAATGAAGTGACTGCAAGCAGACAAAGCAGAAAACATCAGTAGCAAAACCATACACTTATGTACACAGGATGAATCAGATATTGGTCTCAAGAACCTTCAAGAGGTTCAGCGTATTGACTATAGCACAATGTAACACTAAAACCATGTTTGGAATACATGTCACTCTTGTCTTTTTGATATGTACTGCTCCTGGTGTAAACTCAGTTACTGTCATTCTCTCAAGAGTAGTACTTGAAAATAAGAGACTGGGCCAAAAACCGAAAAAAAAAAAAAAAAAAAAAAAAAAACAAACAAACAAAAACCTTATTTTTTAACTCTGATGTTTTTCTTCTTTTGAATTTCTGATAACTTCTTTGGCATTGTTTTGTTTTTTGTTTTTCTCTAAACTAATCTTACATATTTATATCTGATAATCTGAACAACTAATTTGAAGACAGCATATTACATAATACCACAACCTTTGTTGAATTCCTGTTACTTTGTTTAGTAAAATCTTGTACGAGTTTATTTGTGTGTGTGTGTGTGTGTGTGTGTGTGTGTGTGTGTGTGTGTGTGTGTGTGTGTTTCAGTAGTGGGGATTGAACTCAGGACCTTGTGCTTGAAGGGCAGGTACTTATTCTATAGAGCCATCACCCAGCTCCCTGTACCAGTTCTAATGCTATTTTCTTTTATCACTATTTTGTAGTTTTTAAAAAGATGAATGAGCATACAGGAGTGTCAACCTTATATACTCTTGAAACCAGAAAACAACACATATAACCTCATGTTACTAAATAATTCAAGAAAAACAACAAAATGTAACCAATAAGGTATCTGATGGGAAAACAGATTTCAAAGAAATTTTACATTTACGATTTCCAAGTAGCTTCTTTGCCAGGGAGTATGAGCACTCCCATCCCAATTATTCCTTTGATTCCATTGAGGTTAAATCAGGCTCAGGTGCTCATTCTGCTACCTGGGAGGCATTCTTGCAGCTTGTACCACTTGCTATTCCTCTCCCTGGGTGTAATGGTGGATTTGTCAGACAAGTTCATCAGCACTGAAATTTTCCACTGAGAATTATTACTATGCAATAAATTCAACTACAGTGACAATAGTCTAGTTTGTTAAAGCGAATATATCAGGGCTAGTTGTGAGATAAGATCCCCTAAGACTGTTCATATCTCTCTTTAAAAGAGGAAACACGGCACTATTGGAGGCTCTGATGCAGTGTAACTCAGGGTGAACCTGGCCTCTTACCACAGGAACTGAGTCTCTGAACTCCAGCCCGTGCATCACAGCAGGACTCCTCATGGGATCTCCAGTGCAGGTCTTTGCCTGTGACTGTCCTTCCCTCATTTAGCCTGGAACTTGGCAGTATGAAGCAGCAAAGGGCTATCCTGGGATTAAGGTTCCAACACTGGGCACTTCTCCACAATGGTGCACCACCAGCACCTTCCCTACGGGACTGTCCCCTTACATGTATGTACTACAGTCACTCACCAAGCGCTGACTTCAGAAGGTTTCTCAGGAACCAGTCACTCACATTTTTCACACCGCTTACAGTTACATAACACTTTCCTGGTCCTGATGTGCTTCATTGTGAGCAGAAAGTTATTAGACACATATTGCCTCTCAGCTGGCAAGAGGCAGCCACCATCAGCAGTAATTGTATTTCTCCTCAGTGTCACACACCACCTCTTTTGTACCACTTAATCTGATGTTCTTCTTCTCTGTCAGTTCCCTGTAGATCCTTGTACCCCACACTCACTTCAGTTTCTTTCCACACTGCTATCCTCCACACTCCACTTTGTCCTGGGGAAGCTGAAATGCTGGTACTCACGGTTCGGCCATCCTGTCTCTGGGCCCTAGATGGAAGTTTATAACTGTAAATGTTCATAAAATAAGTCCTTCATGGGGCCTGGCGGGATGGCTCGGTGGTCTAAAGCGCCCTCTTGGGAAAGCTTGGGCGACTTCAGGGACCGAGTTTCGATCCCTGGCACCACATGCTGCGCCAGCCCTGCCCTCAGGGTGGGCTGAGCCAGCCATGAAAATGAGTGAATAAACAAACAAAGGTTCTGAAACAAGAAAAAAATAAAATAAAATAAAATAAAAAATTCTTTAAAAAAAAAACAAATAAGTCCTTCAGTCCCAAATAATAACCTAACAATAGGCTTCAGGGCCCTAGGAAAACAAGAACAAGTTAGATCCAAAGCTAGCCCAAGGAAGAAAATTCTAATGATTGGAACAGAATCAATAAAATTGAGACTAAAATTATTGGAAGAATCCTTGCATCAAAGAGTTTGTTCTTCACAATAATAAGCAAACTAGACAAAGACCTAGACAATTTTGCCAAAAATAGAAGAAAATAAATTGGTGAAATTAGAAGCATAAAAGTCAAACTCCAAAGATAAGAATAAATAAGATTACTAATGACTACATGGAAAACTCATATTTCCATAATTTGAAGATTCAGAAAGAAGTAGATAGAACCACAAACTTTACAATCAACCCCTCAATAATCCACTGATTGGCCATAACATTAAAGCAATAATATAAAACCTACCACTAAGGAAAGCCCAGGATAAAACAAATTTAGCACTGAATTAATTCTATGAGAGCTTCTAGGGAAATGTGGCCTCATTAATCCTCAAACTCTTTAATGAAATTGAAAGAAATTATTTCTCAAGTCATTCTTGAAAGCTAACATTGCCCCAATTCTAAAACCAGAAAAAGAGGCAAACAAAGCTGTGAACTAAAGGTCAATCTGTTATGAACACAGACATAGAAGTTTTCCACAATATTTGCGCTTCTTTTACCAGGTTTGCATGCATATGTGCGCTAATCTGAACAACTAATCTGAGGACAAGACTGCAATACAACACATACTGTAATAATCAGATTAGTTTGTTTAGTGAAATTCTGTCTTGTCATTTTTTTCTTTTTAAATACTATTTTGAATTCGTTTTAAAAATAAAAAATAAAGAATATTTTTGCAACATTAGATTCATCTATTCATAAGACATCGTAAGGTTAGTTATCCTATTTATAGAATAAAAAGCAGACTAATAGACTACGTCTTACATATAAAATATGTAAGACAACTGTGCTGAATCAAGACATACTCTGTTGATGCTAGATTATGGCATGATTTTCTTTTTCATAGCAAGTGAGATGGGAAAAGAATTGAAACATGTTTTGTACATGTACCAATTCCCTACAGTGAAAGTAATTATTATATATTGCAGATATGAGCTAATAAATATTTTTAAAAATATTCAGGCAAAAAGAATGCAATAAATCATCAAAAAGATAATGTATCATTGTATCATGGTCAAATAAATTGTATCCCATGAATGTAAGGATGGTTCAACATATGAAATCATCAAATTTTATGCATGAGATGAACAGAAACTAGAAAAAAGTCACATAACTGTCTCAAAATTGACAGTAAAAGCCTTTTACAAAATCCAGCATCCATCACTAACAAAACCAATCTGAAGAAAAGAGTTATGCAAGCACTTTATCAAAACTTATAAAGACACTTATGACAAATGTGCTGCTAACATTATATTAAAAGGTGAAGCACTCAAAGCTTTTCTAAGATCAAGAACAAGATAAGAATATCAGCTATCACTTATGGTCAATATAGTACCCAAAATATTAGCTACAGGAAACAGGAAAGAATGAGGAATAAGAATAGACAGATAGATAGATAGATAGATAGATAGATAGATAGATAGATAGATAGATAGGTAGATAGATAGATAGATATAGAGATAGTAATTACATATATATAATATATATATATATTTATATATATATGAAATTACTAAACTTTTTATGATATGTAAATAACAAAAGCAGCCCTTTTGCCATTCTTTGCAACAAGAGAAAAGTATCCCAATCTTAACCTTCAAGTTATATTTCAAAGTTACAGTGGTAAAACAGCATGGCACTGGCACAAAGACAGACCGATGGATTGATGAAACACAGCAGCGTGCACAGAAACAATCGCTTGCACGTTCAGACAGCTAATGTTTGCCAGAGGGGCCAGGAGCATGCTGGAAGGAAGATAACTTGCATAGCAAATGGTGTTGGGATAACTGCTGATCCACAAAAGATGACTCTAGACTTGCCTCTTTTATACCACTAAACTACCTCTTAATTGCTAACCTAAAATAAAAATTCATTGAATATTTACATATTGATATAGAAACCCACAACCTACAGAAGTCTAGCCCAGGTAAAATACTTAAAGAATTAGACATTGTCAAGGAATTTTTAAAATTAATTCCAGTTGCAGTAAAAATAGCATCAAGAATCAACAGATGGGATCACATCAAATTAGAATGCTCTACACCGCAGCAGAAATGACCAATGATATAATGAGTCAACTCACAATTTTAATTGATCTTTTATTTTGGGAAAGTCTATTTGTACTTTTCTCTCTTTTTTCCTTTAACAGTTCTTAATAGCAAAAAAAGGGAAGTGAAATAAACGTACATTTCTTAGAAGTATAAATATATGAAAAAATGTGTAACATTTCCTCCATTCAAAATAGCATTTACATTCATCTTATTTCAGAAAAAAAGTGTTCTCTTCAAGAAATCAAATAACAAATGTTAGTGTGGCTTAGGGAAAAAAAGAACTCTTCTACATTGTTGGTGGGATTGTAAACAGACGGATTTCCCTATGGCAAGGGAAATCCGTACAGAGATTCCTCCAAACACTACAATTAGAAATTGCTTGTGACGCAGCAAGGTTACTTCCAGAAAGTGTTCAATACTTCATGTTATGTGCACATTCATGTTAGTAGCAGCACAATTTATAACAGCTAAATCTTGAAAGTGGCCTATATATCCATTAACAGATGAATGGCTAGAGCAAATCTGGTGTTATAAAGAAGGATAATCTTGAGACATTTATGGAAAAATGGATGCACTTTGTGACTATACATTAAGTGAAATAAATCAGACACACAAATTTAGGTATTGCATGGTTTCCTTTTAAAGGAAAGACAAAATGCAAATAAAGAACAAAATAAAAGATAGATAATAAGATATAGGGAAATAAATCTTTTGCAATATGGAAGGAGACTAAGTGTTAGGGAGAGGAAGGAACAGATGTGAAAGGAATTAAATAGTATTATGAATGGTCCTGCTTCCCTACAATGAATACAAACATATGTGCTGCAAATACATTCAAAGGGGAATATAAATTAATTTATAAGACTGGAAAAACGCCTTCTTGGATTACATTGAAATGATGTAGATATTTTCTCATTCAATTTAGCAATTAATGGGATGCATTACATGGAGAAATAGAAATAATATTTTTCTTAATAGAAAAATATTTCAGTGTGCTCGGAAAAAAAAAAAACTCTTAGTAGAGTTTTATTATTCATTTGACTTATTGCTAAATTTAATTGCCCACATTTTTACATGGAATCTATCACTTTATTCTTAACTTGCTTTCATACAGAGTTGAAAATACTTCTTTTTCTTTCAAATGTTATTTATTAATTTTGATAGCTTTATCATCACTTTAAGTCAAATTTATTCTGAATGTTGGAATACATAAGACATAACTTCCAATATTAAATTTTCAATGTGTTTAGTTGCCTTCAAAACGAAGAATTATGATTTGATTTTATATAAATCAGTGAATCAAGATAAATTTTAGCTTCTTTGAATCTGTTATTATTTGGAGGTCTTTAGAAATCATAATTAACTGGAATACATTTGTAAAGTATTTGAAGTAAGGTAGTTTGATGATGGGCACAGAGGAAATCTTGTAACTTGCATCTCGAGTGAAAGCAGGCTGTCTTGTCTTTAAACCTTTGTTGGGTCTAGATAACTCCACATACATGTACTATAAGACATGCTGCACTCCAAAATCTGCTTCTGAGAAACAAGCTCATTGATCTTCTGGATCATCCTCTAAATATAGAAATTCCTGTTAGTCTATTCCCAGAAGGATAACATGCAATTGATAAGGCAAGCTCTAGAGTCAAACTATAAACACACAATATAATATCAACATGTTTAAGAAATGTTTGTTTGTATTAATTGTTTCACTGTCATTTAATATTCTCTAGTGAGCCCTCACTAGAGAATAATAAATTGTTATTAATAATAATTTAATAATTTAAACTAATAAATTCTTTTCACATCTTTTTTTCATTATGATGTTAACCTAACAGTTACTAAATTCAGTCTCCATACTTTTTAATTATTTCTTTGGCACAGTTTCTCACCATGCAGCTTGGACTCATAGTGATTCTCCTGTCTCAGCTTCCTCAGTGCTGGGACTACAGGCATGTGCAGCCAGCATGTGCACCAGGGATTCTGGGGCCAGCGCAGCATGTGGTACCAGGTATTAAACCCACATTCATGTACTTGCCAGGTAGGTGTTTAGACCACTAAGCTATCTCCCCAGCTCCTCCACAATGTTTCAATAGTTTTATTTCATCTAACATGAGAAAAATAATAAAACGTATGAAACAAATGTAATTTCAAAATGTTACATTATTTTATGAAAAATATTACCATTATTTCTAATTCTACACTAAAGACTAGAAACCTGGTAACAAAAAGCCAAAATTAGAGCACTAAAATATATCTAGTTATACTTAAAATAATTACACTATGTATCAAAATCTTTATACTTTGATTTAAGATTAAACTCTGCATATAAAAGGTAGCAATCCTTAGCACATAAGAATACTTTTAAACAGACTTATAAAAAATATAAATTGAAGTAAATCCTTCTATTCAATAAGTAAGATAAAAAATGAGTAGTGCAAATGAAACTAATTAACATAAACGTTGAAATATTTTCATAATTAAGACAGTAATACATTGTGTGATAATTTTTGTTCTTTTTCTTCACTTACAAAATTTCATTTTATATTTTCATAAAATTACATTTTAAGGAATAAATACTTTCAAAATATGTCTCAATACCTTTTTAATAAGAAATTATGTGAGGCATTTTACAGCAAAAAAGCCATTAATATTATAGAATAGGCCCATATGACATAATTAAATATAAAAAAAACTAATGAGAATAATATTTTACAAATTGCAAATAAATTGAGACTGTCATATGATTGCGAAAAACCCAAGACTTTAAAACACTTTCAAATAGTGCACTAAAGAGATGTATTAGAAGAGAATTCATTCAGTGAGTGATCATTTTAAAAGAAACAGACATGAGCAGCCCCTTTTAGTAATAGGTCATGTCTACAAATACCACAAATATTTATAAACAATGATATGATGAATTCATCTCTTACATATTTTTAGAATGGAAACCTATGTAGGATTTACAAAGCAAAAACATAACTTACAAGAAAATGGGTTATCATTAAAATATGGCTTATCTTGTAGATATGATATTCAATGCAAGGAGCAGATGTGAACGAATAATGTGCACTGTGGGTTTATTCATAGGAAACAAATCTGCAATGAGCAAAGTTCAGATGATGCATTATGTGATGAACAAAGAGCAGAAGTAACTTCTGCTGTGTGGGGAAGGTTTACAGTTGGGTGGGTGGGCACTGGAAGCACACTGGCTTGGAATGGGTTAAACTACCCACCCTATGTCTCTGGAGCTCAATCTATACAAGTTATACTTTATCACCACTACATAATTAACATGGTTGTCAAACTGGAATCATTTCAAATTCAAGTTTGAACACCAAAGAGGTCAAGAACTGAATATATTTTTCTCATATGAAATAATAGAACACTAATTAAGTGGTTCTGAGAGTTAAAAATTATACTTGTAATTCCATATATATGCAGGACTTTAGCAAATTTCATATTAATTCCTTTCTTTCTATCATGTTTCTCACAGTTTATGGCTTAGCTTTAAAGCTTAGATCACTAACTTTCTTTGGAGCCCTGGTTATAATGATTTATACAAATGAAGTTCAAAAAAGCTCTGGAGAATGTTTTAATGCATCAACATAAGCACTACATGTTGTCCAGGTAACAGTTTCACTTAAACTGAAATGTCATGTGTCGTACCTTAGCGGTTGCAGTGCTTGACTCATTCTTTGGCCTGTTCAGGTTTCTGCAGGCTTAATTTTTTCACTCTCAAGCAAATTTTTGATTTGACTGCTCTATTTACCTGCTATGTATCTTCCCCAAAGGGGTTAAGATAACATATTATAGACGTGCATGGATATCAAGTTTTATTTTTTTAATTTAATATTTTTATTGTTTAAATTTAACAATGGTTATATTACATATTTTCATTATCAGATCAGTTTAGATTAATACATATAGGTATATAAGATTGATCAAACAATTAAACATCAACCCTTTTAAATCAACATTACTTTTTTTTTCTTTTTCTTTTGCCCTTTCTTTTTTTTTTGAATGTTGACATATTGCATATTGTCCTCACAGTCGTTCTACAGAGTACACTGTGTGGGCATGACCCACCTCCTTATTGATGTTGCTTAGAAAAAAAAAAAAAAAGAAAAGGAAAAGAATATACTTCTCTTTGGACTAAGAGGAAGCAGATACATACACAGTCAAATGTTCTGCAATTGCAGTGGGCCACTAGTGAAGCTTGTAATGTTGAAGGCTATTGAATCTAAGCCTCCTAAAGCTCATCTCACCAATCTAGCTCTGTGTTTCATGCATTGTAATTAAGCATTTTTTTTTCTTGCTGGTTGGTCAAGAGCAAGTCGAAGCAAGACCTGTATAACAAAACATTCTTTTTTTTTTTTTGGTATCTTCCAGGGTCAAATCCCCTCAGGATTAAATTTGAGACCATAAACAGTACTTTGTAGAACTGTTGTTAGTGTCAGCCTTTGGGATGAGTCACGGCCATTGCTTGGCCATTTTGCTTCCTGTGAAAGCCTGAGAGAATGTTTTTCTCTGGGTGACTCTCCTTAGACGCCCTGCAGTTCATTCATCCCTTTCCTCTGAGGTCCCATAATCTCCTTGCCCAGAAAATTTGGGACACCTCTGAGTTATAGGATATTACAGCACAGGTTCTCTTATATCCTAAGTCCTTATTGACCTTGAAGGGCTAGGGCCAAAATATTGGCTATGTATCTTCCCCAAAGGGGTTAAGATATCATATTATAGACGTGCATGGATATCAAGGTTTATATTAACACAAATCATAATAGCTAAATCCTGGGAAGAACCTATAAACAAATCGACAGATGCCTGGATAAAGAAAATGTGGTAGTTAGGCACCGGGGAGATAGCTCCATGGCACAAGTGCCTACCAGGCAAGCGCAAGGTCAGGAGTTCAAACTCCAGTCTCGCCAAAAAAAAAAAAAAAAAAAAAAAAAAAAAAAAAAAAAAAAAAAAAAAAAAAAAAAAAAAAAAAAAAAAAAAAAAAAAAAAAAAAAAAAAAAAAAAAAAAAAAAAAAAAAAAAAAAAAAAAAAAAAAAAAAAAAAAAAAAAAAAAAAAAAAAAAAAAAAAAAAAAAAAAAAGTGGTGGCTCTATATAATGAAATATATATTAGTCTGGTCTAAATAATGACTTACATAAGGGATTTGTAAGACACTGGAGGTACCTAAGAGCACCTAGAAAATATAATTTTGAAGGGAAAATACACACAACCTTAAATCTAATACTTTTTGAGTGATGACAAGGTACAAAAAAAGAGAATAATGAAGAATGGACCGAAAGGGTGAAAAGATGGATCTCTTGGAGTAGGAAACTAGTCCAAGGAAATAAGTAGGAGGGGTAAGGTGGGCAGGAGCGGGAAATAAGAATAAAGGTATGACATGTATAGGAGCCTAACCATCTCAATTAACATAAACATTGTATGCCATAATATGAACTAAAATTAATGATAACAAAAAGAATAAAAAATGGGATCGAGAAAGTGGAATAGGAGGAAGGGAGGAAGGGAGGGAGAGAAGAAGACAGTAAAGGAAAGAGGGAGAGGGAATGCGTGAAGGGACTTTTAAAAAATTGTGGTATGTGTATTGGAACCACTCCCGAAGATGAGTGCAAACTGCATGAATTGGAAATATGTGCTAATAATTTTTTTGAAATTAATTTATTTATTTTTATTAGGGAATGGTCTAAAAGGTGTTCAGGGTCTCAGCATCAGAGCAGATTCATAGTGATCCATCCATATACAGCCTCACAAGAGCTGGGGTTACAGGCCTGTGCCACCATGCCCAGTCTCAGTTGGCTTCTCAGTATGCCCCAGGGACAGTGCCAGCATGACAGACCCAGAGACTGAACCCCTGGTCCCTGTTCCTGTTTTCAGACCCTTTAATTCACTGAACTGTTTGACTTGTTCAGCTTTTTTTTTTTAAAATAGAGTTTTAAAGCAAAAATAAAACCAGAAATCAAATGGTGATGATATGCAGTTCTGTGGATCAACTCTAATGATGCTTTGCTCCATGGTGTCACTCACAGTAGGATGGCTATGTTTCCGCTTACGTGAAGTACTTAAATATTCCAGTGAAGAGACAGGAAGTAGGATGATGGTTATCCGAGGCTGAGGGATGGAAATCGGGAGCTGCTTTTTAATAGGTATAGCATTTCAGTTCAAACTGATGAAAAAACTTATAAGGATGGTTAGTGGTATTGTTTGAACAACACTGTGAATGTGCTTAACAAAGCTGGACACCCAAAACTGAAGGTGGGAAATTTTGGTATGCATATTTCATTACATTTTTTTTTAAAAGACAATGATTTTTTAGAAAAGAGAAAATCATTGTCTTTTCTATTACTGTAATGAAACACCCAAGATAATTCAAATAAAAAAGTGTTTAGAAAGTGTTATGAACGCAGAGAGTATTTTTTTTCACATGTTGCTGTTTGAGTAGCAGAGGGTTCACTCATGGAGCCATTTGACAATGGAGATATCACTGTAGCTTAAAAATAATATATTAAACATGCTGGTCACTAGTAAGAATGGATAATCAAGGTGCTAAGCAAGTTGCAGATTTCTGAAGCAAAAAAGCCACTACATGTAGACATACAGATACTCCTTCCTTTAGTAAGGACCTGTGGACAGCTGAAAGCAAAATGTGTACCTCTTAGTACCTTAGCAGTGTGAAACAACAATTCAGAAAATTGAAGCACAAAGAGAATGAGCATGCCAAACCCGTGTCTTAGAGTCAATTTTATGGTGAATTAAAACACACCTAAAATGGATAAAATAGAGGAAAATATTATTGATTAGAATTCCTCTTTGGGAGCTTGCTACATATGATTGAATGCATAAAAAGTAAGAAAAGTGAAATGCAATTTCCTTCAGCAGTGGAATGGTAGCTGGGTCAGCTCCACAGTGGTTGTCACATGGGCTTTAAAAACACATTTATAAAAAAACATTTCTTCACTTTCATGGGAACATAGCTATATTTAGTGAAAAATAGTAGGTGAAAAGGACTTGGTAGATAGTGTGGATCAGGAAGATCAACCTCTGCCAGTTTATCTCCACAGTTTTCCATTTGACATACCCATTTGAGGCACATTCCTCTCTTTAGAGCAACAAACCTTATTTACTTCTTATCTCTACTCATATACTAATGTAATTTTAATTTTTTAGTAAGTATTAAAACGTTCCACTTTTTTTTTTGGCTGATTTAGGCAGCTTGAGGGTGGGGCTGGAACAGCATATGGTGCTGGGGATTGAACCAAGGTTCGGGTCCCCTGCACCTACTTAAGTTGGTCTAAGCAGATGCTTTAGACCACTAAGTTATCTCTCAGCCCCCTCAAAATCATTTTACTTTTAAAATTGAAAACTAGGTGATGACATTTTAAATTAATTTAATTTTTTGATACTATAATATTGTTTTCATCATTCTATTTCAGTCATTAGAATATGTATTATTTGTCCTTATGGGCAGCAATCTTCCATTAAACATTATATCTTAAGAGTTCCCAGTGAAAAATATCCAAGAAATTATATATATCTTAATGAAATATTATAGAAGAAAATTAAAACCTATTTATAAATCTTATCAGATAATGTATCTCACATGTATTGAATATCTGATAAAATTGAATGGAGAATCATCATTGTGTAAACAGAAATTTTAAATTTTTAAAAAATTTTTATTAGCTAAAAGAGCAAATTGTGAAGATTTGTTCTCTAAATAAAGTTTTTGGCCAGGTAAGCACCTGCTTGGCAAGCTCAAGGACCTGGGTTTGATCTGTGTAGCCAGGGAATCATAGGAGTGCCACGCTGGCCACTGAAACCAAGCATGGTGGCACATGCCTATCATCCTAGTACTGGAGAAGCTAAGACAGGAAGTTCACCACAGGTCCGAGCTGCATAGCAAGATCCTGTACCAAATAAATACATAAATAAAACATTTTTAAAAATTAAAAAGTATAGTTTTCAAAGTGTTTCAGTCATGAAACTGTCCACATAATTCAATTTCCATTTCTAATTGCATATTTCTTTTTTGGTGGTAGGAAGTGTACATTAATTTGAGGAGAATCTTGTGAGGTAATTAAGTAATTTTTGAGTATAATTTATGTAATTTGGATAAATACATGAGCTCTTTGAGGCATTTAGTAAATCATTTTCTCTCTCTTGCAATCTTCATCTATCTGCCAAAGTGAAACAGACATTTGGCAGGTAACCAGTCAGTGTGAGCTCTGGCAATGCCTGAGGCCACCAGGCAAGGTAAGTGTCCCACAGCTGAGGTTGACTCTTGGTGGAGCGAATGGCTGAGGCCGCATCAGTGATTGTTTTCTTACCGTGCATGAACTGACCCTATACAATTCACAGAATAAGCTTGCTCATTAGACTCATGAACTCAAACAAATGCTTTATATTTTTATTATTTTGTAACCCTGTGGTGGAGTGGATTGAATTTTTTCCAACAACTCCATATGTAATAATATAATAACATTAACTAATAAGTATTCAGACAAAGGTCTATCTAGAACCTACAAAGAACTAAAAACCATTAGGTTTAAGAACTAAAATTCAAAGACCCAATCCAGAAACGGGCATCTGAGATGATCACACATTTCTCAGAGAAAGAAATTCAGCAAGCCTATAAATACATGAAGAAATGCTCCATATCGCTAGCCATCTGTGAAATGCAAATTAAAACAACACTGAGATGCCATCTCACCCCAGAAAGAATGGCTACTATAAAGAAATCAATCAACAACAAATGTTAGAGAGGTTTGGGGGAAAGAGAAACACTTCTCCACTGCTGGTGGGAATGCAGATGGGTGCAACCATTATAGAAAGCGGCGTGGAGGAGTATTAAAAAACTAGAATTGGAAATCCCATTCAATCCAGCTATGCCCGTACTGGAAATATTCCCAGAAGAACTAAAAACATTATACCATAGCAATATCTGTGCATCTATGTTTATAGCAATTTGTAATAGCCAAATCTTGGAAACAACCAAAATGCCTATCATTTGAAGAATAGTTGAAAAAAATGTGGTATTTTTATAACATGGAATATTACTCAGCTATAAAGAATGGTAAGCTGAAACACTTCATATACAAATAGATATATCTTGAAGATCTACTCATAAGTGAAATCAACAAGACCTACATGTGTAAATATCATATATTCTCCCTAGTGTAGGAACTTTAAAGAAGAAATAAAAAATGAAGGGCATAACACAGATGAATGTGTTATGGATTAAACAACGAAGTGACTGGAAACAGAAAAGAGAAGAAACATAGGAGGAGCAAAACCATACACTTATATACACAAGATGAATTAGATATTGGTCCTAAAAACCTTCAAAACGTTTATCACATTGATCGTAACACCATGCAGCACTAAAACAATGCTTGGAATGCCTGTCATTCTTGTCTTTTAGATGTGTACTGCTTCTAATGTAAACACAGTTAGTGTTATACTCTCTCTGAAGTTAGTGGTTGGTTAAGAAAAAAAGGCATTAATTAAGAGTAAGAGACAGAGCAAAATACCATAGGCTTGACAAAGTACAATTTTGTACATCCTTGGATTGCTAAATGTCTGCATAAAAATTCTGTAGAGTGATTAGAATATCAATGTTTGATGGAAAATATCAATTTCAAGCTAAGTCAAGATGTTTGATATTCAGAAAGCCAGTAATGTTAAGCTCAATTACATATGTTACAGAGTAATAATATCACAAAGCTTCTCTGCTGGAGGGTCAAAAATGTAAGTTAACAGACCAAAAACTGGAGAAAAAAGAAGGGCTATGTGGATAGCCAATATTTTGATCCTATTCCTTCGAAGTCAGTAAGGACTCAGGACATAAGAGAACCTGTGCTGTAATACCCAATAACTCAGAGGTGTCCCAAATTTTCTGCTCAAGGAGATTATGAGACCTCAAAGGTACCATAAAGGGATAAATGAACTATAGTGTGTCTAAGGAGAGTCACCCAGAGAAAAAAAAAAAAAAACATTCTCTCAGATTTTCACAGAAAGCAAACTGATCAAGCAATGGTCATTACTTATCCCGAAGGCTGACTCTGATAACAGTTCTACAAAGCACTGTACTTGGTTCCAAAGTTAATCTTGAGGGGATTTGACCTTGGAAGATACAATAGATAAATGTTTTGTTATACAGGTCTTGCTTTAACTTGTCCTTGATCACCCAATGGAAAAGCTTGATTACGAGGCATAAAATGCAGAGCTAAATTAGTATGATGAGCTGTAAGAGGCTTAAATCAACAACTTCCAACATTGCCAGTTTCACCGGTAATCAACTGCAATTTTGGAACATTGAACTATGTATACATCTACTTCCTTTCAGTTCCAAGAGGAGAAATTTTTTTCTTTCCTTGCCAATACTGATTAGAAAATGTATCATGTCCACACCCTGTGCTCTGTATTACTATTATGAGGACAGTATGCAATATGACAATTTTGCAAATGTACTACTAATGTGTTGTGAAACTATCATATTGATATTTCTTATTAAAAGTAATAAAAATAAATAAAATATTAATATAATGACAAAACACTGTGCTCATATGGGATCTTTGATGACTGGAGGCAAAAAGAATGAAACGTAACTTCCCTTATGGACTTACCATTAACATGCACATTGCAAAGTGCTTGAAAGGATACAAGACTTAGTAGACATGTAAAAAGTCAAAGAGGACATTTATCTGGTTATTTTTATCTTTTTTTGGAAGAGCCTTGCTGGAGATTAGACTCATAGCCTTCGCATTAAACTATATTTACAGTCCTTTTAATTTCAATTTGAGCTTCACTAAGTGGCTAAAATCCCTAAGTTGGAATTTTCTTGTAACCTTCCTGTATCAACCTCTCAGATTTATAGGGATATAAGCACATAGCACAATGCCTGGCAATTTTCAGACTGATTTTACCTCATACTTACTAATTTAAGTTAATTTCATAATGTTAGGTAATTTTAAAAATATTTATTTATTTTTATGTATTCATTTTATTTTTTAAGATACTGCAAAACGGCATGAAAATAGAAAAGTTACAAGTGATACAGAATTTTACTTAATAAAATAATATGAATTTTATAGCATTTGTAGTAATGTAGTGCTGCCTAGTGTTGTTTTCCAATCAGCTATTCATATTACCACATGTGAAATTGAAAGAAAAAAGAAAAGAAAGAATTGTGTAAGAAATTAAGAAGACACAAAGGACATGCAATTGCAAAAAGGAGACAAAACAAATTAAGCATTAACTTCTCCTTTCCTTAGACCAGCAGAAATCCACAGTACAGAATTCAATGGGCCGCTCAGGTTCCTCCTGAGTTCTTAAAAGGTTGGACCAGGGCCAGCATCAGCTTCATGCCTGTGCCCTGGGGACCAAGGGACACAGCTCACTAGAGTCACCAGGCCTCCCAGAGTCCTCTAAAGTTCTTAGGTGGTCAGAGCAGGTGACAAGAAAGCTCTGCTGTGCATGCTGGACTTACAGATTGGATTGCAGCTCACTAGAGTCCCACATTAGGCAATTTGTTGTATCTGGTTTTGGTGTGTTAGGAAACTGACCTAAACATATGCAATTGTTACCTAAGGAATAAATATTGCTGTGTGATTTTAGGAAGGAAAACTATGTCCAGGGAATACTACCAAAGTGATAAAATAAATCACAATATTTTCTTGCATTTCAACCAAATTTTCCAGATGGAGGGAATTTAAAGGAAATTATATTCCTGTATAACTATATGTACTATTGTTTCATAATTGACTCTTGTATTCAAAAGTCTATCTCTTGTATTCAAAAGTCTATCTCTTCCTTTAGCAGGAATATGGTGTGTCTATTAATAAAGAAGTGCTTTCCTGTGATTATTAAGTGCTGTCACTACATATACCATGTGCTGTGCTCAAACTAAACAGCAGCAAAATTTCATTTCTTTAAAAGTCTAAAATCATGAGCAGTATTCCATTCAACTTATACAACAAATACATTTATTCTGTCCCTGATATAAAAGTTTTAAATATTGATTCTATTGACAATACATTTAAATAAACTACTGCGAGAATAAATAAGGTTAAATATGCTATATAAACAGTGAAGAAAAAGACATTCAGAATTTGAATGGATTTGTATTCAGCATAAAACATTTGTCTCTATTGACTTTTATATATAAAAGTTGCACTTAAAATTTTCTATGTCTTCAACGAGTACAACTTTTAAAAATTCTATAGTTTGATATCATGTATTTTTCTGCATCTGATTTCTTTTACTTAGAATAATGTCTTTCAGGTACTTCTCATAAATGACAGGATTTTCACTTTTTTGAAGATGAATAAGCACTCTTTTACTTAGATTCAATTTTCCCCAGAGGGTTGTGTGTGTGTGTGTGTGTGTGTGTGTGTGTGTGTGTGTGTGTGTGTTTCTGTAGGGTCTACAGGGTCTCGCTACTATGTAGATTGGACCTGTAGTGATCCACCTATGTTCAGCCTGGCAAGAGGAGGGATTACAGGCATGCACCACCATGCCTAGACTCAATCACCATTTCAGCACACCCTGGGAGCTGGGCCAACAAGGCTCACCAGGGTTGAATCCAGCCACCGCACTCTTCCTAAGCAGGTGCTTTAGTCTGCTGAGCCGTGTGGCCAGCGCTAGATTCAGGATTTTCATTATTCATTCATCACACTGTCAATGCCATTTTTGCTTCAGATCCAAATTCTTGGCAATAAAAATGTGGCAAAAATTAAGATATATTGAGAAATGAGAAGAAGAAATTCCTGAAAAAAACCTTTGTGTCATGTGGTTTATATGAATTATTTTTATCAATTGATTATAAAATCAATTTACAAAAATATTTTCAAAACAGTACTTGTGCCCCTTTGGTACTCATTTAGACCTGAAAAAACAATAAAGAACAAAACTCTAGACTTCCTCCTCTACCCCTTCAGCCTCTTATTGTAGAAATAAGAAAATGATGTACTTGCAAGTTGTTCATATTAGCTGGTGGTAGAAAATGTTAACAGTATTTTAATTTATGTATTTTAACAATGATCTTTTTGAAGGAATGAAGAAATTATAGCCACTATGCATACAGCGAAACCTGACATTGTTATGGGGTTAAAGTAGATTCCATCTGTAGGTAAGTTAAGTTTTTATTCAGTTTATTTTTAGCAGCCATTGACAGCTCTAACATTAGCTGCCTCTTGCTTATTGTCCCTTTCATTCCTACTAATGCGTATGATTTTCATCATAACTTAGGGGCTTACAAAAAGGTGTGCAGTCTCCTCTCCACTGAGTCATTCAAGGCTTATTCCATTTTATGCCTGTCTTTCGGGAAGCCTAAGTCTTCCCCACTCTAGATACCAGGAGTATACAGATTTTCTTCATTTACATCTAGGCAACCAAGCCAGATGGCCAGACACTGATGTGTAGACCCTTAGGCAGGTGGTGAGGAGAGATGTGGATTTACCGGAAGTCGACCCACGCAATGTTTTCAGGAAAGCATCTGTCGCTACCTGTTCTTTCATGGGTACTTGCGGGTCTTTGTTTGTTTTCTCTTTTGTTTGTTTGCAATTTTATGTACATTTTAAATTCTTTTTGTGTTCAGGGTCTCACTAAGCAGCTCAGACTCATAGTTATCCTCCTGTTTTTAGCCTCCCTAGTGCTGGGATTATAGTGGTACACTCCCAGACTCCATTGCGTGCTCAGTGTGTGTGTGTGTGGGGGGGGGGTTGGGGGACTGGCAATGCACGCAGTGCCAGGGCTAGAACCTGGCCCCTGCACTTACCTAAGTATGTGCTTAGTCTACTGAGCTATACCACTGCTTTTTTTTTTTTTTTTTTTAACTTGTATTTAGGACAAGGTCTACAGGGTCCCATTACATAGATTGGATTCATAGTGATCCTTCTGTTTTCAGGCTCCCAAGGCAGGCCACCACACCCAGTCTCAATGGCCCACTCAGTGTGCCAAGGGAGCAGGGCTGGGCCGACACTGCATACCAAGGTCAAACTCTGGTTGCTGCACTTTGCCTAAATAGGAGCTTTAGTCCACTGAGATATTTGGCTGGTACTCCATGGGTACTTTGAAACATGAGATTTATACCATTTTTTTATGTTGAACCAAACTAATTTTTTCTCTTTTGTAAGAAACTCTATTCTAACCTCTGTAACGTACTATAGTTGAAGTCATTCAATCCCATCCCTGAGAAAAGCTAGACTCTCCTTGTATGTCAGATGGTCCTGAGAAATGGAAAGGGGTGTATTTATATTTGGATAAATCCAGCTGTGTTGGCCTTTTGATTGATGGATCAATTGATTGATTGGTTGTTTGTTTGGTTGGTTGGAACACTGTAAATTGAAGCAAGGATCTCAGAAACAGAGGCAATTGGTCTTACTCTAAGCAATAAATCCCAAACCATTGTCACATTTTAATTTGATACAAGATCTTATGAAGTTGCACAGTCTGATCTTCCATTTGGGATCATCCACCCTCATTCTTCCATATAGCTGAGAACACGAGTTTGACACAATTATTTCAATATTTTGCCTAAATATAGCTTGTAGTGCTTTTCTTGTAGAATCACCAAGCACCCAGTGAGAGACAAAATCCAAATATTCCACCCTGAATGATTTATTTGTTCCCAAGTATCTCCACATTGCTTTGTTTTATATCCCTGACTCACTATGAAAGGTCTTAGTGTACCAGCTAATGGTGACCTATATACTAGTTTTAGAAACTGTATTAAGCAACAGATATTAGTTTCTAAATATGGAGCTTGTCTAAAGAATTTAATTATAATTAATGCCAGAATGCATACCCAATTTATATGTTCTAGACATAATCTGAGTTGCAAATAATGTATATATCATCTTTCTCAGATAAGGTTAAAACACTGAAAATCTTGATGTTTCATATCTACATTTATTTATGCAGCAAAAGCAAAAGCTGAGAAGATGCCTCAGCTTTGATCCTTGTGACCTCTCACCTTGTTCTCAAGGAAAGGGAACATTAAAGTGATGATGCAAATGGTTCTTCGTAGAATATGAAAGTTTTGAGGCATAATACTTATTTAACAACTGATTATGCACTATTTTCAGAAAGTTTTAAGCTCAGTACAGTATAAAGACATCATTTCTACTCTTTTTCCTACAAATTCAATGTTCAAGTTGGTAACCTTTTTTAATATTTAAAGTAATTTAGTTGGTACAGGGTCTCACTATGTAGCTCAGACTCATGACGATGCACTTGTTTTAGCCTTCCCAGCACTGGGACTATAGGTGTGTGCCATCATGCCAGATTTTTGTGGCTGGCTAGGTGTGCCCTGGGTGAGGCCTGCATGGCAAGTGGTCCTGGGGACTGAACCTGGGTCAAAGTGCTTGCCAGGCAGTCGCTTAGACTGCAGAGCTATCTTGCTAGCTCTAATAATCTTTTGAAATGACACCCACTAGTAATGAGCATGTAGGCAATACAACACATAAAAATACAAATAGAAAGGTGTTAAGATCTTTGACTATGTTTCAGCAAGTTATTTACTTGCATCCTACAATTGTATCTCTTATTTCTTCTTAATCAGACAATTGCCCTTTAACCTCCTCTCAAAGTTGCTCTGACCTGACCGATGTGATTATTTCCTGTTCTTTATAATATGGCACTGTTAAATTCAAGGAAATTTGTGGACTCTTAGATTCTGGTCTCCTGACATCATTCGTTCACAATTTGCCTATGAATATGGATGTGTCAGTTGCAAACTAGTTTTTCCATTTTATACCTCTTTACATTTGTACAACATTTGAACTTATTATTTCTGTATGAAGACTGCCCACTTTGACCAAATTATCATTTATCTATCATCTATCTATCTATCTATCTATCTATCTATCTATCTATCTATCTATCTATTGTGGAACCAGGAATCAAACTCAGGACCTTGCACTTGCCAGGCAGGCACTTGTGCCCCTGAGCTATGTCCCTGGCCGTTTCGACCAAAATATCTTGAATGTTTTTGATTTCCTCAAATGTATCCAAAATAAAGATTAATTATGAAATAAAATTCAAATTTTACAATCCAGAAAATCCTTGGGGAATATTATGCAAATATATGGTATTATACACTTATACAGTATTTAAGTACGCAATATTCTTGAAATAGATTTCACTATCAATAGGAATGAAGGCAGCATTTTTTACTTTTAAAATATATTATAGTAGAAGACAAATATCTCAGTTACTCTTTTCTTATTGCTGGGAGAAATGCTCAACATTCAAAATGAAGTAAGAAAAAGTTTGTTTAGCTCACAGTTACTGGAGGTTCCAAACCACACTCATCTAGCTCCAAGGCAGACTGGCACATGACAGAGGGCAATTCATGGGGTGGAAGGCAGAAAGCAAAAAGAGCAAGAGGGAGGAGTAACAGCAACAATGGCTACAGATAACAAATATGTCTCCCTTAAGTTACATTCAGGCTATCTAACCCAGGTGAGGGGTAGTATGCACACCTATAATCCCAGTGGATCATGAATTAATCACAAACTGTAGAAGTCTATTCCATATCTGCATGACGCTTCTGGGGGACAACTAGACACAAACCATAACAACATAGATCTATTAATTCTTCTCAAACTACTGCATTGCATTTTCTTTAATTCTTGATTAAAATCTAGGAATATCATAGAGTAGTTTTACATTATTATTGGAGCTACAGGTATGTTCTTATGTCAATGAATAGGAAATCAAATTCCATCAGCTGCAGAATTTGAACTGTCATATCATTCAAACCTTCAAACAGAATCTTTAAATTTCTGATAATGGGTTCAATAGATTGTTTTAACTTAAGCTGTAACTGGAATTCTGCATTGCAGATTGTGAGTGTGTTCAGATTATTTACTTTGAAAGAAAGGAATTCTTTCCTTTAGAATTCCTTTAGAATTTTCTTTAACCTACCTTAAGTAACCCTAGACTTACCTGATCCCACCCTCTTTAGCCAGATTCACATATTATCTGCATATAATTCCACTTTAACACAGGTCTTTAGGCAACTTGAACAAAGAATATCGCATGTGCTTCCCGTTTTCATAGCTTTATATTGCCTGTTTTATCAGCTGCTCCAGCATACACCAAAGCCTGGATAACTCTTAGTCATACATGTGCTATAGGTTATTCATTTGGTTTGCTGGTGAATTAACACCTTATCATGCACTGTTACAGTGAGCAAAACAATACGGTCCTGCTATTTGAAATATGCAGTGAAGTACTTTGTGGAGCAAGAATGGCAAAAAGAAAAATACTAATTAACATCTGAGAATTGTGTACTCATCTCAGATGTCCATTTTGGGATTGGCTCTTTAGATTTGTGGGTTCTGATTGTTTTCAGTTCTTTATGTTTTAGATATTAGTCCTTTGTTTGAGGAACAGCTAGTAAAATATTTTCACATACTGTGTGTTGTCACTTCACTCTGTTGGTGATTTCTTTTGCTGCATGAAAACTTTTTAATAACATGAGCTCCCAGTTGTTTATTCTTTCAGTATTTCCCATACAACTGTGTTTTTGTTCATGAAATCTTGCCTATCTCTATGTCTTCAAAAGACAGAGTTTCCAATGGAAACAATGCTGAGATTTCATTTCATTTAAGAAAGAATAGCTATTATGAAGAAAACATTTAGTAACAAGTACTGGTGCGATATGGCGAACAAGAATATTTCTTGGTATAATATAGTCTGGTGTAAAAAAATGTGGAAATCAAAGTGGAGATTCCTCAGAGCAGCAGGGCTGGAGGTCATGTTTGACCTTGCTATTTCCCCTCTTGGTGTGTTTTGCAAAGAATCACCTAACAGCATTATATGCACATTCATGCTTATAGCAGCACAATTTGTAATAGCTACATCTTGGCGTCTCAGTAACTTTTTCTCTCACTGCTGGGGCAAAACACCCAACACTGCATATGTAAAGGTTTATTTATCTCACAGTTAGTGGAGCTTTTAGCTCATACTTGGCTAGCTCAAAGACGGAGTGGCACTTGGAAATAGGTCATATGGAAGGGGGCATGGAAGCAAAGGAAATTTTATTTTAAGATCCAATATCATGTTAAGTTTGATGGAATATGTGTCTGTGACGTCCACCTCTTCAATGCAGGTCTTCATCATTAAACATACATCAGGTGCACACTCTTTTGTTCTCTCCAATGTCTGCTTCTCTTCCTTATTCTTGTGCCTGGGTGAACAGCTTGGTGTATGAAGGTTAGACTAATGATCAATGCAGGCTTACTAAGTAGTCAGAGACACTGTTTCACACTTGACATGCAGATTTGGATGTAATTTTTTTAAAATAGTTTCAGCCAGTAAGCTTGTTTCAACTAGGTTAGGAAAGTGTATTTGTTTTTTTTTTTTTTTTTTCCTGTTGTTATAGTACACGATCTCTGAGAATGATAAAAAAGAATATATGGAGTGAAATTCTCTTCATTCAGCAATGAACATAAACATATTGAATTTCCACAAAATGTAATTCTTTGGGTCCCTCCAAAGGAATGTGTAAAATCAATGATAAGAACATACACAGGACAATTTATTCTTTTTAAAATAACAGTCATAATTATTGATTATGTACAAAACAGCAGATGTATCTATAGAAAACAGAGTGCACATGCTATTATATATTAGGTACTTAATGAAGCATTAAAACAACATATATTTACTATGTACAATAGCCCTTTAATATAGGAACTTTTATTTTCTATATCTAATAGAGTAGAAAAATCTTTACAACCATGAATTTCTTGAATTCTGATATGAAAAGATGAAATGTGAAATTACTGGACAAAAGCTGCATTTATTCTACCTAAACACAACCTATTCAGTTCAGGTACTCTAGCAAGGATTTATTAGTGATAACATAACATTAACACGTCTAGGTCAACATTTAATTCCCCAAAATAGATCACATGTATGCATGCACAAACAGATTGTGAATCTCAACTTTTGAGTAAATTCATCAAGTCATTTTTAGTAGTCTTTTCCCATCTGCTTCCTCATTTCAGTTTGTGACCTCAAAAGTACGTAGTTATGAAAGATAGGAAGGTACTGTTTTGCAAATAAGATGATAATAGATGTCGCTATAATACAAATAAAAGAACAAAGGTAATTATGCCACAAAGAGAAATATTCTCTTTTTTATGTATTTAGGACAGGGTGTACGGGGTCTACAGGTTTTCACTATGTAGATTTGACTCAAAGGGATCCTCCTGTTTTCAGTCTCCCAAGTACTGGGATTACAAATGCATGCGGCCATGCCCAGTCTCAGTTGCCTTCTCATTGTGCCCAGGGACAGCACTGGCATGGCACGCTGGGGATCAAAGCACGGTCCCTGTGTCTGCCTAAGCAGGCACTTTAGTCTGCTAAGATATCTGGCCAGTCCTATAGGCTTCTTTCTGACACTAGTTCTCTCATCTGAGAATCTACAATATAAATTTCAGATTATAAATAGTCATATTTGAACAATAATGATTTCTTCATAACTACAACTACTAAAATCCAAGAAATTTTTTTTACTAGGAGTTTTTATTAATTTATAACCTGTAAATTATTTGTAGATAGCCATATAGATTTATATAATTTTTATAATTCAGATTTAATCAATATATACACATACTGTATCTTACTTTCTTTTTATAAATCCTTTCTGTCCCTTCCCCCTTTATTTCTTGTTGCCTCTCCACTTCTTAAATATGAATGGATAAAGAGAATTATATATTTACACATAATGACTGCTATACCATAAAGAAAGATAAAATTGAGCCTTTATAGGAAAATGGGTATGCCTGAAATTATAGTATTAACTGAAGTCAATCAGACACAAAAAATTTAAACATAGCATGATATCTCTTTAATAAAAAAACCTAAATTATACTAAGTAAAACTATGTACTCTCTAAACTGGAAATGTAGCTTAGTAGTACAACACTTTCTTGCCATGAATGTCTCTGTCTTGAATCCTTACAATGACAGATTAAAAATAGCACTCCCACATACATGCAGTGCTCTCCTCCCCCATAGGTTGAGCTCATGCCTTTCTGTACATGATATTAACTTCCAGTATTTCACTCTGTAGCAATGTCTGTTCATAGAAAAATATGTGCAAGAAAAAAATACATTCTCCTGGACATCAGTTGATATATAATAAATACATAACACAACAGCCTCATAATTTAATAGTATTTCCACAAGATGTAATCTTTCTGTGGATTGTAATCATATATTAATAGAAAACAATTTTAGGTGATGTATTTTTTTCTTTTTATTAAATGAAATAGTCCGTCTTCTGCCCCACCCAAATATTTTGAAATAGTGTTTGTATTTTGAGTTCTAAAAAATAGTTATCATTTTAATCAAATTTTATCAACATCAAATGTTTCTTAGGTCAAGTAGGGAACGCAGGAATCATGGGAGAAATAAAATCTCTTCCTTCATTGTTCTTTTATCTTCATTTTCTTTTCCCCTTTTAAGATTGTTTATTTTTTATTCTTATTTGAATATCTCAAAATTTTCTGTCCACATAACTCATTCAAAATACTTTAAATAATTTTTAGAGGCAGTGGAAAAATAGTAACTGTTGGAAAAGTAATTTTGCTAAATCACAAAAGCATTTAAGTAGTTGTAACTCAAGCTATGTAATTCTAGAAAAAAGCCATTAATTTGAACGTTTGTTATAACTCTTCCATTAAACTCTGATTTGTATTCACAGCAAATTCTTTACTTTCTGTGTGGCACATCAAGGTAGATATTCAGGAAACGTTCTACTGTCATCCAAAATAACAAAAACTGTGTTCCCTATTGTGTATTTCTGTGTCAAAGAGGGAGACATGTAAATTGATGTTAAAAATTTTATTCTAATGTGAAGAGCTGAGAATTCATTTTGATTTTAATGTGACTGGTGATATAATTCAAAAATGCTTCAACAACACTGTAAAGCTTAGTATTACTCTGAAGCCACTGATAGATCAGCCAAGTTAACTATCATGTCTTACTGGTCTTTGCCATTTCCTAAGTTTAAATATCAAGTTGGGATTCTGACTCCTGTTGTTTATTTCATTAACTGTGACATTCTCTAGATTCATCCATGCTGCCATAGACGACAAGATTTGGTTCTTTTTGACTGGCAAATAGTATTCCATGGGGGTGGGGACTTCTATAGATTGAGACTTGACTCATGAGTCCCTGGGATTATGTGTAAGTGAGGGCGAACCTATGGCTCATATTTCTGAGAAGGCATGCAGCGCCCACTCTTTCAGCCAACTAGCTGAGTTGCCCACATGATTTATGCTTGTGAGCAGCTTTAAATTATAGCAAATCTGATACAAGAAATGGGCTATCAGGTGACCTGTGTGCTGCATGTATGAGATGAGACTGGCAAAGTACCAGCCTGAATGTGACAGCAAAAATCACATTAGCTGTATATAAGTGGCTCAAATACAATGCAAATCTCTTTGTATTATTGAAAGTTCTGTTATTTTACTTTAAGGCAAAAGATGTTAATATGTGAGTTGTTTTGTTCCTAAACTAGAATTTCAGTATTCAGAGCTAATTGCAGTGCTCATTCTTTGTGACAGGTAAGAGGGTCTGGGGTTGCACTCGGGCCACTCAGTCTCTATGCCCACATCTCTTGTCTCTCTATTGATCCGTTGACAGACACTTGGCTGTTGCTGTTACCAGACTCCCAGCAGTGCTCAGACCAATAATCTCATCAATACTAAAACGCATAATCCTATTGACTCATAATCCCAGTGACTCACAAGTCAAGTCTCAATCTATAGAAATCCCCGCCCCATGATTGCATGAGGCTCTGGGGGGACAACTAGACATAAACCATAACATCTCACCGGTGGGCCTCCAAAGTCTCATACATATCCCTTTGTACAAAAGACATTTTAGTCCATCTGGAAGACAGGCCATAGTCCCAATAGTTTCAGCATTGCTGAAAAGTCCAAATCCCAAATTTCCTCCAACATCCAAGGCAAATTCTCTTCTGTGAGCTCCTGTACAAAAGAAAAGTGAAACATATCCAACATTGAAAGGCATAAGATAAACATTACAATTCCAAAAGTTGCAAACAACAGGGTGATACAAAACACTGGGACCAACACATGTCCAAAATCCAGCAGGGCAAACATTAAATCCCACAGTTCCAACTGGAGCATCCGAAACAAGCTGCACTGAGTTGTGAGCTCCATGAAACTCCACTCCTACAGCATTCTTGGTGGTAATTTCCATGGCTTCTCTTTTAGGCCGGCTGTGCTCCCTCTTTGAACTATCCATGCTCCTGGCTTTTCCAGACTTCTGGAGTTTCCACTGAACAGGCTTCTCACTCACAGGTTTACAAATTGCCCTCTCAGGAGTACACTGCCTGGCCTCCCAGGCCTTCTCCTGAAATTGAGGTGGAAGCCTTCTTAAACTCAGAATTACCACATTCTGCATACAACTATGTGGGTGATGCCAAGGGTTGCTGCCAGCTGGAGCAGTAGCCAGGCTTCCTTCTCTCTTGGTTGTAGAGGTCGAGTGCCTGGACTGATGAACAATCTGACCTTGATTCTGAGGAATGAATTCTCCATGCGGGCGCCATTTTGGAACCTGGTTTGGTCGCTGCTGCCATTCTGTTACTTGGGTCTCTGCAGCTTTCTTCTCAAGGCAAAACCTCTCTCCTTTGCAATTCTGAGGCTGCAAAGGGTGAAGAGCTGCCACCTCTTGTAATGCCCTCAGGCCATCCTTTTGATTCTTTGATTCCTTCCCAGTAATGGAGATTCATTTAGGTCCATCTTTGCAGTCCACACCTCTGCTGGTACAAGCCTTCTTTCCTCGGGAATAGGACTTCTAGTCCAGCAGAACATAAGGTGTGGGTTCAGGAAGCAAGAATTTTGCTAGTGGATCAGTAGGTGTAATGGTGAGTGCTATTATTCCTACTCCCAACCCTTGTCAACTTGGCATATTTAAACCAGTATCCAAATACAGAGGTATGCATATAATTATGCCTGACATTGTTATTACTGTCCTGTGTACAAACGGTAATGCACTAATACCCTTACCCAAATAGAAGGTAAGTTTTCTTTGCTTATGTGTCAACAGAAACACAAGTTTAATAATCCTAGAATCTTGTACTAATTCTATCCATATTATATTGCAACAAAAACATACATGGGGTGAAGTAGTAGTTAATTCTAATCCCCTTTTCTGTAGCTGATCATGAGGTTGTACCTGGTATTTAGAACTATATTCTACTACTGCCCATTCTATATTCCTTTGGCCCTCAGCAAGTAGCTCATCAGGTCCTGGTTCTTTCCCTGGCAGAGTGACCCATACCTTTATTTCTGAAGGCTCTGGACCATTCATCATCCTGCCTGTATTGAATTGTTTTAATTTACCATTGACTTTAATAATAGGACATGGCAATATGAGTAGGCACCCAAGGCATCTCCTGTATGCCACGTATATTCTTCCTTCCCTCCATTGTGCAGTAGTAGTCCAATTTCTCCTGAATAGTCTGGATCAGTCACCCCTGATAACACTGTGATCCCTTTTTTAGCTTGTTTCCTCAGATGCATAAGGAGTCCAGAGTAACTAGGAGGAAATCTTAGCTTCCAGTTCAATGGTATCATTGCTGTGCTTCCTGGTACAAGCCTTCACCCTATGGGATGATAAGACTTCTAGTCCAGCAGAACATAAGATTGTGGGTTCAGGAAGCAAGAATTTTGCTAATGGATCACTAGGTGTAATGGTTAGTAGTACCATTCCTATTCACACCCCTTGATTCCTGGATCCATGAATCCTGGCTATGGGAGATACAGTACCATACAGAGGTTGCTGATTCAAAGTATTTACAGCTTTTTGAACTACCTTGCCCCAGCCCTGCAAACTATTACCACCTAGCTGGCATTGTAACTTTCTTCAAAAGACCATTCCACCTTTCTATCAATCAAGCTGCTTCTAGATGGCAAGGAACATAACAAGACCAGTGAATTTCATGAACATGAGCCCACTCAGCCTTGGGCCAACCGAATGTGGACTCAAAACTCCACAAGCTGTGAGCTAAACAAACCTTTCCTTTCTTTACTTTGAGTGTCAGGTATTTGTCCCAGCAACAAGTAAAAAGTAACTAAGACGTCAGTTGCTTGATCTATTCTCCAGCAATGGCCACATCAGTTGTTCACATTTTAGGTGTTTTAAAAATTCTACAATTAACATAAGAATGCAGATGTATATAGACACTTATTTAGAATTGGTCTTGCAGGGTCCTGTGACTAATTAATTAATGAATTTTTTTGTTTTGTTTTGTTTTTGTTTTTTGTCTTTTTGAGACAGGGTCTCGCTATGCAGTTCAGGCTGGCCTTGAGCTCACTTTTGTAGCCCAGGCTGGTCTCGAACTCTCACCAATCCTCCTGCCTCAGCCTCCCGAGTGCTGGGATTACAGGCGTGTGCCACCACGCCCAGCTTAATGAATTATTAATATATTTATTTATTTAAGTTGTGAAGATCGAATGCTTTTTTTTTTTTTTTTTGTTTGAGGAACCAGGGTTCAAACTCAGAATCTTGCACTTGCCAGGCAGGCACTTGTGCCCCTGTGCTATCTCTCCAGTTCCTGAATGCTAGTGTATTTCATTTTATTTTATGACTTGCTCGGCCCACCCTGGGGGTGAAGCTGGCAGGGCATGTAGTGCCAGGGATTGAACCATCGGCCCTGTGCTTGCCTAAGCAGGAACTTTAGACCATTGAGATATCTCACCAGCCCAAGTTCAACACTTCTTGTCTGGGACAGTGTATGATTTTGTGCCCATAGCATTCAATGTTTAACACATTTTATATATAAACAAACAGTTGTCTTGAGCAAAGTGTTTGAACTATGTCTCCAAATTAATGACATAAACTAATAAATAAATAAATAAATAAATAAATAAATAAATGGGCCCACAGATCCATAGAGTACTTAGAATTCTAACAGAATGTGAAGACTTTAAGGGCTCTTTTACCTTTAATTCCTTTAAAATTTCCCATATTGTTTTCCAAAAATTTTGTTCCAATTCACAGATTCATCAATAGTGTACTAGGGTTTCCTTTTCTTCACAAGCCCATGGGCACTTTCTAATACTTGTCTACTTTTTGTTCTTTTCAGTGTAGCCATATATCAGGTGCGAGATGATAGCTTATTTGCTTTTTTTTTTTTTTTTACCTGATCATAGGAACCAGGAAGATAGCTCTGTAGAGCAAGTGCCTGCCTAGTAAGTGCAAAGTCATGAGTTGGAACCACACACACACACACACACACACACACACACACACACACACACACAAACTGAGCATAGACCTACTGGACATCCATATATCTTCCTTATAGAACTGACTTTTCATGGCACTTGATCATTTTTAAAATCAAAATATTTTCTGTATTTGAACTGAAGGTTTCTCAGTACTTCAATATTTTTAATATGAACATCTTTTTAAATAGATGGTAGGAGCGTGGCAGCCCGCGTGGCTCAACCTCAGACTTGCATGCCCATCATCTTGATCCAGCAGCGCTGAGGCCTAATCCGCCTAGGACTCAGCACATCATCGCTACTGGGCCACACAGCAGCCTCAGTCTGCATCCATCTCCTGACTCACCAACAGCCCAAGCTCCAATTCCACCCACCTTACTGGCTGGGCCTTATGACAGCCAGATAAGAGCTCTCTCAGCCCAATTATCCCCTGATCTACAACTGCCAGAATGCTGACTCCACCCACTGGCTCCACACTGCCAACAACTGTCCCGACACATGGGGCCTTGTGGCAGCCAGCTGCCTGAGCTCTGACTCACAGCCAGGCACATCAGGAGGGGAACAAGCTTGGTGGATCCAGATCCAAATTTTCATAGGTGTTTACTGCATGAGTCCATCAAAATGCAGAGATCACTGCTATAAAAAATGATAAAGACGAGAAGCAACAGCCAATCTGCGGTCCTGAGTACACCCAAAACAAATACAGGGGACACTAACATGGAAGAAAATGGAAATCATGCAGATGAAATTTCTGAATCACTAGTATCTGAGGTAGACAGACAAATGTAAAAACATATAGAACTCAGATCAGAGATAACATCTGAAGTAAAAAAATAAATGCATGAATTAATAGACTCTGGAGTGGAAAAACAACTACAGAAATGTATAGAGGAAACCAGAGCAGAAATAACCTCTGAAGTTAAAAAAGATGTCTGTAAATTAAGTAGGTGAACAACTACAGAAAGGTAGAGAGGAGAACAGAGCAGAAATAATCTCTGAACTAGAGAGAGAAAAGATAACTATGAGAGACTTCAATACTATTAAAGAAGACATTGATAAAAAATGAGAGGAGAATAGAGAAATGATGGATTCCCTGACTGAGCAATATAGGAAGAAATAGATCGCATGAAACAGTTTCAAAGAGATATACAAGGAAATAAAATCTCAATCAGAAGTTGGCAAAACTGTATGAATGAAAGTGAAGATAGTCTCAGATCCTGAAGACACAGTAGCAGCTAGTGAAAAGGTAAGCGAGGATCTCTTAAAAACAACTAGGACACAAGAAAAAATAATTGAACATCTGCAAGATGATGCAAAAATGAACAATGTCAGATTAACAGAATTTAACAAGAAAGAAAGGAGTTGACACAAAAAGAATATGGGCAGAAGTAATAGCAGAAAACTTCCCAAATATGAGAAAACAATCTGACATTCAGGTAACTGAAGCATACCCCAAATAACATCAACCTGTTTAAAAACACACCCAGACATATAACAGTCAAGATTCCAGAAAATCAGCAGAAGAATAATATGATAAAAGCTTCTAGAGAAAAATAAACAGATCACATTTAAAGGAAAACCCATCAGAATAATGGCAGACTTCTCTTCACAAACCATGAAGTCACGAAGATCATGGAGCAGAGTGCTTCAAGTACTCCATAAAAACAAATTTAAGCCCAGACTGATATACCCAGCAAAACTCACTTTCAAGTATGAGGGAGAAGTGAAATACTTCCATGACAAGTAATAACCAAAGAATTTCATGACGTCAAAGCCAACACTACACAGTAAACTAAAAAGTATTTTAGAGAGGATCCAAAATGACTCAAACTCAAGAAATGAGAATGGAAAGATCCCACCAAATAGGGTACTCAATTAAACACAGGAGAAAAAGGGGTAAGCAATAGTAAGTAAAAGTCATGTCAATCATATGTCAATACAGTTCAATTATAGCCATCAATGTAACTGGACTCAATTCTCCAATTAAAAAAATAGACTGGCAGAGTGGATAAGGAAGAAAGATCCAACAATATTCTGTATACAAGAAATGCACTTAACTCACAAAGAAACTCATAGGCTAAAAGTGAAAGGATGGAAAACAATACTACATGCTCCAGCACCTCAGAAAAAAAGCAGGGGTAGCAATCCTGTTTGCAGACAGTCTAAACTCAAACCAAGACTGGCAAAACAAAATAATGAAGGCCACTACTTATTAGTTAGGGGAAAACTTCAAGATGAAGAGGTAACACTCATAAATATGTATGCACTCAACATGGGAGCAGCAAGTTATATAAAGAAAACCTTAATGGACATGAAAAACCTAACTTCCAATACCACAATCTTAATAGGAGACCTTAACACCCCCTTATCAGGAAAAGATAGGTCAAGCAGACAAAAATTAGCAAAGAAGTAGCAAAACTGAACCAGGACTTGGTACAACTGGACTTAGTGGACATACACAGAGTGTTCCACCCAACTACTTCAGGATACACATTTTTTTCAGCTGCACATAGGACCTTTTCTGAAATAGACCACATATTAGTACATAGGTTATACTTAAGTATATGCAAGAAAACAGAAATTATCCCATGCATATTATCTGACCACAGTGAATGAAACTGGAAACAAATGACAAAAGAAACCACAAGAAATACAGAAATATGTAGAAATTAAACAACAGTCTTCTCAATAATCAGTGGGTTATAGATGAAATTAAATGAGAAATTCAATGATATGTAAAATTTAATGAAAATTCCGACACAACTTACCGGAATTTGTGGGACGCAATGAAATCAGCTCTTAGAGGGAAATTTATAGCTCTGAACTCATACATTAAGAAAACATAACAGGAACACATAAATACTCTGATGGAGCACCTAAACCAACTAGAAGTGGAATAGCAAACAAAATCCAAAGCCCAATGATGGGAGGAAATTATAAAGATTAGAGAAGAAATTAATTCAATTGGGACAAGGAAAATAGTGCAAAGAATTAATGAATCAAAAAGCTGGTTGTTTAAAAGAATAAATAAAATTGATAAGCCCTCAGCAAATGCCATCATAACGAGGTAAGAAAGGACTCAAATTCTAGCAATTAGAAATTAAAAGGGTAAAATTACTACAGACCCAGCAGAGATTCAGAGGATCATAAATAGTTGCTTTGAAACTTTACTCTCGATGAATAGAACACACAGATGAAATGGATAGATTCCTATAAAAGAAATTACCCATACTGAAGCAAGAAGCTACAATAACTCTCAATAACTCAATAGCAGCCAATGAAATATGAAATGTAATAAAAATCATACCAAAAAAGAAAAGTCCAGGACCTGATGGATTTACCACTGAATTCTACAAGATATGTATACAAAACATAAGACCAACACTCTTCAAACTCTTCAGTGAAATCAACAAGGAAGCAATGCTTCCAAAATCATTCCTAGAGGCAAGTATTACACTGATACCAAAACCAGAAAGAGATGCAACTAAAAAAGAAAACCACAGACCAATTTCTCTCATGAACATAGGTGCAAAAATTCTCAGTAGAATCGTAGCCACTGGAATACAACAAATCATCAAGAAAATTATACAACATGATCAGGTAGGATTCGTTCAAAGAATGCGAAGATGGTTTAATATATGCAAATCTATTAACGCAATACACTATACCAATAGAGCCCAAACCAAAATCACATGATGGTCTCAATTTATGCGGAGAAGGCCTTTGACAAAGTCCAACACTCATCTATGTTCAAAGTCCTACAGAAAATTGGAATAGAGGGCCTCTACCTCAACCTGATAAAAGCCATGTACAACACTCCAACAGCTAACACAATTATAAATGGGGAAAAACTGAAGTCTTTGAGTCTCAAATCTGGCACAAGACAAGGTTGTCCTCTATCACCACTCCTATTCAATATAGTTCTGGAATCATTAGCTGCAGCCATTAGACAAGAAAGAGAAATAAAATGAATAAGAATAAGTAAAGAAGAAGTAAAACTATCACCATTTACAGATGACATGATAATCCACATGGAAGATCCCAAAAACTTCGCCAAGAAGCTACTAGAATTAGTACACAAATTTGGTAGCACAGCAGGTTACAAAGTCAACACACAAAAGTCAATAGCATTCTTCTACACAGGTAACAAACACACTGAGAGAGAAATTAGAGAAGCAGTACATTTTATGATAGCACTGAAGAAAATGAAATACTTAGGAATTAACCTAGGAAGGAAGTAAAAGGCCTTTTTTATTGAAAATACACTACTCTGAAAAAAAGAGAACCTAGAGGATTTCAGAAAATGGAAAGATATTCCCTGCTTCTGAATACGAAGAACCAACATTGTGAAGATGGCCATACTCCCTAAACTGTTATATAGATTTAATGCAGTTCCTATCAATATACCATCAACATACTTCACAGACCTGGATAAATCATTCCTAAAATTTATGTGGAACCAAAAAAGACCTAGAATTGCAAAGACAATTCTGGGCAACAAAGGTAAGGCAGGAGGCATTACAATTCCTGACCTAAAGTTATACTACAAAACTATAGTAATAAAATCAGCATGGTATTGGCAAAAAAAATACACCTGAGGATTAATGGAATAGATTAGAAGATGCAGAAGAAAATACAAACACACTCAGCTACCTTATCTTCAACAAAGGGGCCAAACATACTTACTGGAAGAAAGACAGCCTCTTTAACTAATGGTGCTGGAAATATTGGCTCTCTACATATCAAAAATTAAAACTTGACCCAAGTTATCACCATGGACTAAAGTAAAGTCAAAATGCATTAAAGATCTAAATATTAAAAGAGAAACATTAAATCTCCTGGAAGAGAAAGTGGGAGGAAATCTTGAAGACATCAGAGTAGGCAAAAAGTTCATGGACAGAAATCAAACTGCACGTTTAACACTTGAAAACATCAACATATGGGACCCTTTCTGCCTAAGAACATTTTGCACATCAAAAGAAATGGCCAAGTGTGAAAAGATAACCCACTAATTTCAAAAAGATTGTAACTAATAAGTATTCAGACAAAGGTCTTCTATCTATAATTTATAAAGAACTAAAAACCATTAGGGTTCCAAAATTCAAAGACCCAATCCAGAAATGGGCATCTGAGATGAACACACACTTCTCAGAGAAAGAAATTCAGCAAGTCTATAAGTGCATGAAGAAATGCTCCACATCGCTAGCCATCAATGAAGTGCAAATTAAAACCACATGGAAATTTTCCCAGAAGAACTGAAGACATAATACCATAGTGATATCTGTGCACCTATATTTATAGCAGCCCAATTTGTAATAGTCAAATCTTGGAAACAATAAAAATGCCCATCATTTGAAGAATGGTTAAAAAAGTTATGGTATTTTTATACAATGGAATATAACTCACCTATAAAGAATGATAAACTGGAAAACTTCGTGTAAAAATGTGTGTACATTGAACATATAAGTGAATTATTCAGACCTACATGTGTAAATATCGCATAGTCTCCATAGCTTAAGGACTCTAAAGAAGAAATAAAAATGGAAGTTTATAACACAGCTGAGTGGAAGTCAAAGACTTATGGATTAAATGACTTGAAGCAGAGAAGAGAGGAAACATAGCAGGAACAAAAGCATGCACTTATGTACACAAGATGAATCAGATATTGTTCCTAAGAACCTACAAAGGTTTTTCACATTAATGATCCCAATGTGCAATGCTAAAAATATGCTTGGAATGCCTGTCATTCTGGTATTTTAGATGTGTATTGCCTCTAATGTAATTTCAATTACTGCTCTACTCTCTCTCAAGCAAATGGTTGGTTAACAGGAAAACAAAATAGGGTATTAAATAAGAGTAAGAGACTAGGCAAAAATGCCATAGGCTTGACAGGCTACAATTTTGTTCATCCTTGGATTTCTAAATGTCTACATAAAAATGTGTAAGTGTTTTTGTCACATTCTATAGAGATTTATTAGAATATCAATGACTGATGGAAAATACCAATTTTAAGCTAAGTCTAAGATGTTTGATATTGAGAAAGACAGTGATGTTAAGATCAATAACCTATGTTATAGAGTAATAGTATCAAGAAGCTTCTCTGCTGGAGGATTGAGAATGTAAGTTAACAGACCAAAAATTGGAGAAAAAGAAGGGCTATGAAGATAGTCAACATTTTGGCCCTAGCCCTTCAAGGTCAGTGAGGACTCAGGGCATAAGAGTACCTGTGCTGTAACATCCTATAACTCCGTGCTGCCCCAAATTTTCTGGTCAAGTAGATTATGGAACCTCAGAGGAAAGGGATAAATGAAGTGTAGTTTGTTTAAGGAGAATCATCTGGAGAAAAAATATTCTCTCAGGCTTTCACAGAAAGCAAACTGGTCAAGCAATGGCTGTGACTCATTCTGATGGCTGACACTGACAACAGTTCTACAAAGCATTGTACATCGTTCCAAAGTTAATCTTGATGGGATTTGACCTTGGAAGATACAAAAGATGAATGTTTTTAAATAAAGTTCTTTCTTTCTTCTCCTTGATCACCCAGTGCAAAAACTTAATTAAGAGGCATAAAACACAGAGCTAGATTAGTATGATGACCTGTAAGAGGCCTAAATCAATAACCTCCAACTTTGCCAGTTTCACCAGTAACCCAATGCAAATAAGGAACATTGTACTATATGTACAACTACTTCTTCTCAGTTCAAAGAGAAGGAATTTTTTTCTTTCCTTACCAATATCGATCAGAAAATTTATCATGTCTACACCCTGTGTTCTGTATAACTACTATAAGGACAACAATACTCAATGTACCAATTATTGCAAATGTACTACCAATGTGTTTTGATATTACCATACTGTTATTGCTTAATAAAAGTAATAAAAATAAACACATTGTAGATAAACACTTTTCTTGTTCTAAATGCTGCTTTTTCCTTTTGTTTCCTTCTCTGTACAAAAGTCTTTCGCTATTAAAGGAAGTAATGTTTAATTTTTTTCTCTTTTTTAATATCCTATAACTTTTTTGATCAAATTTGTATGCCAATGTCTGACATTCTGAACAACTCATTTGAAGACAATAATATGCAATATAACCACCACTGTTCAATTTTTACTATTTTGCTTAGTGAAATTCTATATTATTTCTAATTTTTAAACTATTTTTATTCTCTTTAAAAGTAAAAAAAGAAAAGTACCTGGTCCCACAAAAAAAAAAAAAAAAAAAAAAAAAAAAAAAAAAAAAAAAAAAAAAAAAAAAAAAAAAAAAAAAAAAAAAAAAAAAAAAAAAAAAAAAAAAAAAAAAAAAAAAAAAAAAAAAAAAAAAGTAAAGAAAAGTATCTTTAACTTTGCTATTATTCCAACATCAGTTTTTCCTTTGTTATTTATGATTTTTTTTATCAGACTAAAACAAAACGACTAAATTATATGAGGAACTTCTAGCTTTTTTTTCTAGGAAGTGTGTTTTCCGATGCAATATGTACATCTAATATATTTTAAGTTCATTTTTGTCTATAATGTAGATAAGGGTCCGACGCATATTCCTTTGATCATGACTATTTTATTTTTTCTTCACTATGATTCTTGCTTTTTCTGTTAAATATGCATGACTATATATGAAAAGGTCATTTCTGGGCTTTCCACTCAGTTTAATTAGTCTATTTTTATGTGTCTAGGATAATGATTTGATCACAACAGCTTTTTACAAATAATTGTAAATCAAAAAATGAAATGTTAAAAAAAAAAAGAAATGTCTTTAAATTTTTATCTACCTCAAAATTTCTTTGGATAGTTGAGGCTTTTTAAATGAGTCCATTATTTTAGGCTTTTCCAGTTATTTTTAAACATCGTATTGAGATTTTGATAGAGATTACACTGAGTGTGTGGTTTATTTTGTGTAATATGGATGTATCAACAGTATGAAGTCCTCTAATGCAAGATATATCTTTCCATTTGTGTATCTTTTCTATTTTCATGAATGCCTCATCAATTTTAGCACATATGTCTTTCATCACTTAACAGATCTATTTTAATGTAATTTATTCATTATAAATGACGCTACTGATGTATTTATTGAATAACTTTTCACTAATTAATAAATAAACACTATTGATTGGTATATGTTGATTGCTCTTTTGCATTTACAGAATTTCCTCATTTTCTGAGCTCTATTGAGAGTCTTTAGAGTTTTCTACATATTGGATCATGTTACATACAACAGAGTTATAGTTTCTTCTTTTCCAGCTTGAAAGTTGTTTACTTCTTTTTCTTGCTTACTCACTGTGGTTAGGACTTTCAACACTACGTTAAAAGAGGTGATGAGAATGATCATCCTTAAGATAGAAGCATTGGTTTTTCCCAGTGACTTTGAGTATGACCTTTGATGTTCCGAAGAAAGTTCTTTGTATATCTGTTTTGATTACAATTTTTAAATTAGATGTTCAATTTTGTTAGATGCTTTTATTCATCAGTTGAATGATCCTGTGGTTTTAGATTTTATGGTTCATTGCTCTAATGTGTTGAATCATTTTGATTGGTTTCTATATTTTGAAATATTTTTCCTTAGAGCAAAAACCATACTTACTTTAAAGTTGTGCTCTCTATATATTTGTGTAGGGAAAAATTCTGTAAATATGAGGATGCTCAAAATATTTTGTGACATAATTTCTTTTTTGCAAAAAAACATTTAGTTGTTAAGTAGTTTCTAGCTGCCAGATGCTTGTAATTAAAAAAACAATGCTTCACATTGGACTGGGGAGATAGCTCAGTAGAATAAGCACTTGCCTGGTAAGTGCAAGGTCCTGAGTTCAATCCCTGATACCGCAAAAAAATAAAAATAAAATAAACTTCATTTAAAAAAATCTAGAGATGAAAGTTTTACTTTGTGTAAATATAATAGACAGCTAAGGTAGGTAGAATTATTATAGAGATCCAGACAGCTCTAGACTATCAAGGGAGTTAGTGCAATAGATGGAAACATCTTATAACTGAAGCTGGGGTGAGATCTGTCAGTGGCTAGGCCATGAAATCAAGACAAAATGACTGAGTGGGTCTATCTGCCTCCCAAAGGAATAAACAGTAAACTGAATATGCCAGTATAATATATATCGCTTGATGCAGTAAAACCTAAATAGACATCAGTCACCTATATGATTGACCAGAACCTCCTGATCCATCCCTTCCTAAAAGATTTTTTCTTCCAATAAACACTTGCTATGTGACCTGCTTCTTTATTAGATCAATACAACATAAATGACTATGCTTGTAAACTTATTGGTTTAGCACAATTTTGAGCCACATGATTTTGTAGCCACCTCATGATTTTGCTCTACAAAGCTTCCTCTGGGAAATGGGGTCCCCAGTAACCTTCCTTTTAAGCCTCTCCTGTGTCTAAGGAGCTATCTGTTCTTATACACTTTTTCCTACTCTTAATGTTTTTTGTTTCCTAGAATTCATTTTTCAGTTTTAGAGATCATGAACTTTGTGTACCTAATGTCTGGCAGTTCGAAAGTAACACTGCGTCCTGAATATACAAAGGGTTAAAATCAATGCAATCATTTTCAGAAACAATTGCCCAAAAATATCACTTTGGAAGACTGAAAAACGTATTAAAACCTTCAGAATATTTCATTGAGGTGCTTTAATGTTTCCTTTTTTTTTTTTTTCATACAGATTTTACAGGGTTTTTAGAATCTCACTATACAGATTGGACTTGTAGTGATCCTTGCTGTTTTTCGGCCTCCAAAGTACATGTGCCACCACACCCAGTCTCAATCACCCTCTCAGTGTGCCCTGGGAGCAGGGCTAGCATGGCAGACTGGGAATCAAACTCCTGGTCCTTGCATCAGCCCTAGTAGGTGCTTTAATTTGCTGAGCTATCTGGCTGGACCTTTAATTCTAATATATAACTAAATGTTAGATCTATTGGTATACTGAAGAAAGCCTGCCACAGTTAATCCTCAAATTCTGGTATCACTTAAATACACACACACATATATGGATGTACATACATACATACATACATACATACATACATACACACATATACCTGTGGTAATAAATTTTTGAAGTAAAGTGTAATTAAAATTCAGTCATGCTGCTGAAAAGAGGCTCATAATGTGATCGCGACTTAACATTAAAAATGCAAAGTGAATTAATGTAACAAATCTGATTTGAGGGGAAATTAAAAAGAGGAAAATGCATTCAAACTGTTCCAAGGATAAGAGGTAAGGTGGTAGCATTGTCAGTTCACATTCAAAGTGTTAGTGTTTTGTTAAATGTGTTGTCAGGGTGTCTCTTCTCATTTAGTAATTATCATCTTATTGTTACAGCTTAGCTAACTCACGATTCAAGTTGTAGTGCATTCTGGGGTCAGAAAGGTTAATCTATTCCAAAGTTGGATCTCATCAGACAATGATGAAAGTGAGAGACACTAGGATTAAAGTAACAGAACATTAATTAATCTGACACCCAATTTTAAACAAGTCTACTTGGAAGGACACTGAAATTTTTTCCTTACCCTAATCTATTTGGGTAAAAATTCATTAACTTATACCCTGCTGATTTGAAGATTCTGAGAGTAGTGATAGACTGAAATCCACATTTATCTATGAAAAAGATGGGATGTTTTAGGGGACATTACGAGAAAATCTTTGAAAAAACAACCTATTGAAAGTTGACAGGAGGACACAGATGGTGAAGGATTCTAATGAAGTTAGGGAAAACAAAAGAATGAGGTTTAAAAAACCAGCTCAGGTCATTTAATGTTTATTATTTCTTAACATCTACATTAGCTTTGAGAATATTCATGATTCAAAGGAAAAGTTTTCATGGAGGGAGGAATATTCTAACATAAACAGGCAAATTTAAATTTAATAAAAGAGAGGTCAAGATGGTAGCATTCACAGGGTATAGCAGAAACAATTTACCATGTTTTATTTTTTCCTTCTGCTCAACAACGCTGGCAATTGTTTGCAGTAATTATTTTATGTCTAATGACCCCCACTAGAAAGTATTGATGTAGAGCACAGAAGCCTGTGATTCCCATAGTCAGTAATAGTCTCTCTGTCTTGAAAACAAAAACACTTAGAATAAAGAGCAACAGAAGCACAAGTCCAGCAACCCAGCTTCCACTTATTTTTAATCTAAAGCATTGCAGAAATACCATTGCTCTCTTTGTAGATATTCTTATGTCCACTGGTGAACACTTCTCTGTTCACTGAAAATCAATCTTCCAGCTATCCTAAGCCCAGTGCCACAAAAAACTAAAAAAATGCAAAGTTTAGCATAACAAAAATGTTTTTTTTTAAAGAAAAAAGATGGAAAAGAAAAGATAGAGAGCTCATATAAAGTGGCAGGTGGCATCAGCCCTGAAAGCCCAGGAGCTCTTATCCCTGACTGCTTTTATTGGGGAGCTTGTGTCACCCATCATCCAAGTGGGCACTTGGCACCATCTTACCTTGGTTTCTTGACAGTCTTTGATCTTTGGCTGTGTCTCTAAATTTCTTCTCGTCCTTTACTTTCTTCCTGTCCCTTTGTAATGAATAAACAAAGCAAGATGAACTCAGAGGGAGGCATATTTTAGTGATTAAAAGGGTGCATATACATGCAGGTGATGCAATTTTCTACATGTGTTAAAGTGAGAGAGTATATGCATGTGTGTGTGTGTGTGTGTGTGTTATACTAAAAAAAAAAAAAAAAAAAGAATTCTTAGTCTTAGTGGGCTATCACTTACCTGCCCTGTATTCTTTCAGGTGTATGAAGGGAGCTAGCCCTTCTGCCTTACTCAGTCTTTGCCATCCTTGATAACTTGTTATTGTAACTGTGTCACTTATCAATCCAATTTTTCTCTCCCTCCTTTGTCTTTCTAATTACTCTAACTGCAGTGTCTACCTATGAAGGTATGAAGGCAGAAAATACTTTTAGTAAGCTTCCCTATTAGTGATCATAAAGTTCAATGAGCCTTTTTTTTTTTTTTTTTTTTTTTTTTTTTTTTTTTTTTTTTTTTTTTTTTTTTTTTTTTTTTTTTTTTTTTTTTTTTTTTTTTTTTTTTTTCTCTTTTTGAGACAGGGTCTCGCTATGCAGTTCAGTCTGGCCTTGAGCTCAGTTTCGTAGCCCAGGCTGGTGTCGAACTCACACCGATCCTCTTGCCTCAGCCTCCCAAGTGCTGGGATTACAGGTCAATGAGCCTTTTGTCCTATGTTTTCCCTACCTATGGGGAAACCTTTCCCTAAAATTTGAAAATCATCAGTTCCAAAATCATAGTGTTATCTATTTCCTTTTGCTACACTGCCACATACTTTCCTTCCTAACTGACAAAAATCCAAACCCAAACCCATCCTGCAGAATATATGATCAAATAAAATGTTTATGGGTTTTATATATATATATATATATATATATATATATATATATATATATATATATATTATATATATATATATATATATATAATCTGAGATAAACAACAAAGTAAAATCATAAAGTCTAAGGACAGGTTTTATAGGACATCTTAGATAATAATCTTGTCCTCCTGTAGGAAACTAATCAGCATTTAATAAATCAACACTTTTCTTCTCATCTCAACATTTTATATACTTTATTAATTCTCTGATTGCTGTTCTATTAGTGTTTCAAAATTAAAAAAGAAATATGTGATACAGATTGAATTATATTAGAAAAAATCAATAATAGAGCTTTGAACAAGAGGAATCATAACTTTCTCTTCTCATTCCTCTGGAATTCAGGCTTGAGTTACTGTTCACATGCTCTTAGCTATTTCTTTGTGTATTGTGTGTTGATATACACTAATCCATGTCTGTTTTTATATATTATTTTATTTCTTTCCCATCCATTCTTTTTACCCTTTCTCCATATTCAGGCTTCTAAATTCAATTCTGTCCACGTTTTTTTCACAATATATTCTTTGCTTTGTGTGTATATCCAATTAAATTGATGCTAAATCTTTCCTAGTGTTGTAGGCCACTGAGTAGATAGAGATATTAGATAGAAATATCATGCGTGTCAGACAGCACTGGATTCTCAGAAGGAGCCAGTGTAGAAGAAAAGATGCTTTGCATCTATGGAGGAGACATGCATCTCTGTCAGGAGGTGCAGTGCAGACCGTCTCCCTTAGGCTGGGAATGGGTTGGAAATTGCAGGTAGGATTATTTTTAATTCTATTCGTGATTTCTTTTGATGTACAAAAGTTTTTTAAAAAATGATGTTATGGTTTATGTCTAGTTGTCCCCCCAAAGCCTCTTGTAATCATGGTGCATGGCTTCTATAGATTGAGACTTGATTCATGATCCCTGGGATTGTGTTTTAGTACTGATGGGATTATCGGTCTGAGTAAGGCTGAGACTATGGGTGTGGTCTAGGGTGGATATCCTAAGGGAGAGAGCCTGAATGTAATATAAAGAGCGACAGAGAGACAGACTCCAGCCATTGCTGCTGCTGTGCTGCCCCTGATTGATTGGCTGCCTCTGCTGCCATTTTGTTGCTGTTCCACCGCCATGAACTGGATGCTCTCTGCTCTGTTCCTCTCAGCCTTGGGCCAGCCGAATATGGACTGAAACCTCCAGTAACTGTGAGGTAAATAAACCTTTCCTTTCTTCATTTTGAGTGTAGGGTATTTGTCTCAGCAACGAGTGAAAAGTAACTAAGAATTTGGTACTAGGAATGGGATCATTGCTGTGACTAACCTGACTATGTGGATTGCAAGCTTTTGGGAATAGCTTACAGGAAGACATAGGAAAGGTTCAGCGATGTCAGCTAAAAGCAAAGCACTAGAATGGCTTCAGGTGTTCTGTTTGGGAGATTCTGTTCAGAGCTCAGACCAGAATGCTGATAGGAAGCCTGGCAATTAAGACCAGATTGGTGAGGTTTCTGCTGAGAAGGACAGCATTGGTCACTGGACTTCAGATGATTCATGCTAAGGATTGGCTGGAAGTGTGTCAGAATTTTGCTGGTGCCCAGAGACTTTGTCTAAGACTGAGATTAAGCATGGTGGATTGATGAATCTTTCAAGACACATTTCCAAGCAGCAAACAATTGGGGCAGTGGCATGGTTGTTATTTGTAGCTTTTAGCCAGAGTTATGTTGAAAATCACGAGCAGAGAGCCAAGAAGGATGATTTAAAACATGAGTTTGGCCAGAAAGGAAACACCAGGAAAACTATGGACTGCAAAGATGAAGCTGAGAGGATCTCCACTGCTGGGAAGGAACCAGCGAATCGAAAAGATGGCCTGAGGGCATCACAAGAGGCAGCAGCTCTCTGTGCTTTGCAGCTCCAGAATTGCAAAGGAGAGAGGCTTTGTCTTCAGAAGAAGGCCACAGAGACCCAAGAACCAGAATGGCAGCAGCAGCCAAGCCAGGTTCCAAAATGGCGCCGGCATGGAGAATTTGTTCCTAGGAATCAAGGTCAGACTGTTCATCAGTTCAGGCACTCCACCCCTACAAGCAAGAGAGAAGGTAGCCTGGCTACTGCTCCAGCTGGCAGCAGACCCTGGCATCATCCACGTGAAATTGGTTTTAGGCACATTCAGAATGCAAGAACTATTAGTTTAAGAAGACTTCCACCTTGATTTCAGAGGAAGGCCTGAGAGGCCAGGCAGTGTGCCCCTGAGAGGGCAGTGTGTGAAGCAGAGAGTGAGAAGCCAACTCAGTGGAAACCCCAGAAGTGTGGAAAAGCCAGGAACGTGGATCGTGCTAAGAGGGAGCAAAGCCAGCCTAAGAGAGAAGCCATGGGGATTACTAAGAGTGCCATAGGTGCGGAGTTGTATGATACTCACAACTCAGTGCAAACTGCTTCGGATTCTCCAGTTGGAACTATGGGATTTGTTTACCTTGCTGGATTTTGTACATGTGTTGGTCTCAACGGTTTGTATTACTCTGTTGTTTGCAACTTTTGGAAATGTAATGTTTATCTTATGCCTCTGAATGCTGAATATGTTTAACTCTTCTATTGTATAGTGTCTCACAGTTTAGAGTTTGCCTTTGATATTCGAGGAGACTTGGGATTTGGACTTTCAGCAATGCTGAAACTATTGGGACTTTGGCAACTCTTCCAGATTGACTAAAATATCTTTTGTGAAAAGGAGTATGTATGAGACTTTGGGCGTGCAGGGGCAGAATGTTATGGTTTATGTCTAGTTGTCCCGCGAAAGCCTCATGCAATCACGGGGTGTGGCTTGTATCGATTGAGACTTGGTTCATGATCCCTGGGATTGTGTTTTAGTACTGATGGGATTATCAGTCTGAGCAAGGCTGAGACTATGGGTGTGGTCTAGCGAGGATATCCTAAGGTGGAGAGCCTGAACGTATTATAAAGAGTGACAGAGAAACAGACTCCAGCTGTTGCTGCTGCTCTGCTGCCCCTGATTGATTGGCTGCCTCTGCTGCCATTTTGTTGCTGTTCCACCGCCATGAACTGGATTCTCTCTGCTCTGTTCCTCTCAGCCTTGGGCCAGCCGAATATGGACTGAAACCTCCAGTAACTGTGACGTAAATAAACCTTTCCTTCCTTCATTTTGAGTGTCAGGTGTTTGTCTCAGCAATGAATGAAAAGTAATTGAGACAAATGATATCCCAGTTGTTGATTCTCTGTTTTTTTTTTTTTTCTATGCAGTTTTGTTTTTGTCCATCCACGATGTACCTATCCCTATATCTCCACAATTTCTATCTTTTTTCTCTATCGATAGATTTCTGTTGTAATATTTAGCTCTTTGCTCCATTTTGATAGTTTGCTACATGTTAGTAGCAATGGATCTAATTTTAGTCTTCAGCATTCAAAAATCTGATTTGCCCAACACCATTTATTAATAAGGCTTTCTTCCCATGAACATATTTAGCCCCTTTATAAAAAGTAAGTTGGCTGAAGCCAGGTGTGGTCGCACATGCCTGTAATCCCAGCACTTAGGAGGCTGAGTCAGGAAGATCGGTGTGAGTTCGAGACCAGCCTGGGCTAAAAAAGTGAGCTCAAGGCCAGCCTGAACTGCATAGTGAGACTGTATCTCCAAAAGACAATAATAAAAATATGAGTTAAAAGGTAAGTTGGCTGAGTATAGTTATAGTTGTATCTGAATCCTCTAATGTATTCCTTTGATCCTCAAGTATATATGTAAGTTTTCCTAGTAACATGTTGATTTTGTGATAGTAGCTTTGTAATATAGTTACAAGTCAGGGATTGTAGTGCTCCCTGCAATTTCTGTGATGGTTTTGATATTCTTGGTCTCTTATACTTCCAGATGAATTTTAGGAATGTTTCCTATAGATCACTGAAATACAATAGTGGTATTCCAATCGGCATTTCAGCGTATCTGTATAAAAATTTTGGCAGTATGGCCATTTTCACAATGTTTATTCTTCCCTTTCATTAGCATGGAATATCTTTCCATTTTCTGAAATCCTATTCAACTTCTTTTTTTCAGAGTATTGTAATATTCACTGCATAGATCAATGTTTTCTCCGGTATATTAATTCCTAATATAACATTTCTCTGGATGCTATTATAAAAAGAGTGGTTTCCCTAATTTCTCTTTTAGTGAATTCGTTCTTTGTGTATAAGAATGCTAATGATTTTTAAGTGCTCATTATGTCTACAGCTATGGTACTGAATTTCGTTGGAAATCTACAAGTTTTTGGCAGAGATTTTGGAGGTTTCTCTATAGAGTACCATGCCATTTGTAACTAAAAATTATTTCATTTTTTCCTATCATATCATTATTCCTTACATTTCTCTCTCCTATCTAATTGCTCTAACTGATGTTTCTATAGTTACACTTAATAATTGTTACAGTGGAAATCCTTGTCTTTTAAAATCCCAATTTTAAAGTGAAAGCTTTCAGTTTTTGTCCATATAGTATGGTGATGGTTACTGTTGTGTCATCGATAGCTTGTATTAGAGAGAGGTAGAGATCATCTCCTCTGATTTGCTGTAGGATTTTTATCATTAATGACTGTATTTACCTCTGCTGATATGGTGTAGTACATTTATTGATTTTCATACATTGAACCATCCCTGCATTCCTGGGATAAACCCAAATTGGTCATGATGGTTAATTTTCTTGTTGATGCCACACTCTGTTAGAATTTTATTGAGAATGTTCGCATCTATGTTCATTATTGAAATTGGTCTGTAGTTCTCTTTTTTGATTGGATTTTTCTCTGGTTTTGGTATCAGAGTAATGCTTGCCTCCAAACATGAGTTGGGGAGAATTGTTTCCCTTTCAATTTCATTAAAGATTTTGAGAAGAATTAGCATTACATCTCTAAATTTCATGTAGAGTTCACCTGTGAGTCAAACACAACCTGGGATTTCTTTTTTAGTACTTTTTAAAATTACATTTTCAGTTTTGTTGACTGATAGTAGGTTATTGAGGATTTTTATATCTTCTTGATTCATCTATCATAATTCTAGAATGTGTTCATTTCCTCTGTGTTTTCTACCTTATGAGAGTAAAGACTTTCTACCCTATGAGATTAAAGTGGATATTGATGATCTTCTGAATTTCTTCAGGATCTGTAGTGGTTTCATCCTTTTTATTCCTTATTGTGCAAATTTGAGTGTTTTCTTAGCTTTTACTGATACTTATTTAATCAATTTACCTTAGCAATTGTACATATAATTTATTGTTTTTTTATTGCTGTTTGTTTGGATTTTGTTGTTATCCCACCACATGCTCACCCACCAAGTTCCTATTTGACCGACCTTAGACCTACCTAACCTCACAATTTTGCTCTATTAAAATTCCTAGAAAATTCACGATACTTATCAATCCACTTATGTCCCCTTCTGTCTCTCTCACACAGAAGCTTTTTTTCTCCCAATAAATACCATCTCTTAACCTCCACTGTTCCTAAAATTCATTCTTCAGTTTTAGAGGACACAAACTTGTCTCAAATAACTTTCAGTTTGGGAGCTTGTTTTCCCTATATCACTAGTACCATAATGCAGGTTACCTGAAACAGATTTATAAGGGAAAATATATAGATATCTATGACAGTATTGCTTCTGGAGGCTGAGAAAAAAATGCTGGTCCTTAGGTGATAGGGAGGGCAGACAGAATCTGATGCAAAGGCCACATGGAGGGAGCAGAACACATGATTCACAGAACCAAATGGACTTGGAAACTCATATGAATAAGAGATAACTCAGGATAATTTTAAAAGTGAACCTTCCATATGTAAGATTATGAGTGAATAATATCAAACAAGGCAGTTGAAATATATAACATTCTGCTTAGGCAAGTGCAGCAAAGGTTTGATCCAATGGACCACATGAAGTACCAGCCCTGTACCCCAAGATGCACTGAGAAGGTGACTGAGACTGGGTGTGGTTTTGCACGCCTGTAATTCCAGTGCTTTGGAAGCTGAAAACAGGAGGATGACTCTGGGTCGGATCTGTGTAGCGATACCCTATAGACTCTGTGCTAAATACATTTGAACACATAACCTTATTGTAACTTGTGAAATTTCAACACAATGTGTGACATATTAGATAAGCAAATTCTTGCATTTATCTATATCTTCTGAATTTTGCTCTCACTATATTCTCAGGATAGTCATTTAGCTTTAATATGTATAATTTTAAAAATAGCAATTATTAACATGAAGATCAATGTATGCAGCTATACAAATTTAATTAAATGTATTTAGTTGATATAATAAAAGCTTTAAGAGAAATAAAGTATCAGTCTACTTTAAAATTAAAAAAAATATTTAATTGACCTAAAATAGCCATTGGTTTAATGCTCAGCATTTAATTTACAAGGATTAATGTAATGTTACACTATGTAATTGTTATCAGAATGTTCTGGTTTTAAACATGGAATAATTTATAGCATATTTTAATATTTTACCCTTCCTAAAACCAAGATGTGAACTCAATAATATACATGCTATTGTATGAACTTAGCAATATACATATCAATAAAAGCATGTGGTTGTTGTCTGCTCACCTTAATACAGCCTTGCAATAGTGTTCTATAATTATAAAAACTTAATATTCAGTAAATGACATAACTAGTGAAGATGGGTAATAAAAGCTAAGCTGTCAACTCAGATATTTGCTTTTATAGTAAATACTCCTCTGCCTACGTAGTATATTTTTTACATTATGACATACTAGTGTGAATTTAACTACTTTTCCCTATAAATGGAATTTTAAGGGCAAATGTTTCATTCGATATTTCTCCTGTCATGGTAAATTATTGAATATGCTCATTAAAATGTTGGTGGTCAAAGGTCTTGATGAGACACCTTAGTATTTAAGGAATTTTTATGTTTTTTCTGCTTCAATTAGAATATCTTTTCATGTAAAGTTAAGTTGAACTTCAGCAGCAGTTTATTTGAAGTGATATTGTTGTAAGAAAAATAATAATAGGAAAGAATTAAAAGTATTTTTTGATATTTCTCTACATAAAAAATGAGAAACACTGATACCTTTTAGGAATTAAAAATACGTTCAAAAGAAAAATATCAAGAATGAACTAATATTTTTTCTTTTACTTTTTAACTAAAATTATTTTACTAATTTTACTAGTAATAGTTGAACCCTGACTTCCTTACGTTTTGTCAGGCAGATAATTTCTAATGAAATATTTTGGTTATTTACCAATGAGAAAAATGAAATGAAACCATTGTGGAAGACTGCTCAATTCCATGCTGTCAAAAAAAAAAAAAAAAAAAAATCTCCGTTTGTATTTATACATTCAGAAGCATCACTTGATGGAATTTTTAGATGACCATTTTGTCATGCCAGAATAAAATCGAAAATTTTTTAAGTGTTAAGTTACCTGTGTATTAATATTCATTGTGATATTCTGCTACCATTGAAAATTATACAATTAAATATAAACTATGTGAACATAAACAAATTTCAAACTTAACAAAAAAGAAGTTTAAAATTTTACAGTGTGGTGCATTTCATATTTTCTGACATTAATTTAAGATTTATGTTTATAAACATTTGGAAATACCAAATGAGAAGGGCAGTTTCTTCCATTGTTTAGGGAAAACGAGTAATCTTTTTGATTCAAAACAAACATTTAATATTATACTTAATTTTTAATTTTTATAATACTATACCTTACAAATATCTATAAACTGACTTTTAAAAATAAAAATATCAAAATGATGTCTATAAATGTATGAAGATTGTCTATAGTGAAAAACTCTAGGCATTTAATTTTCTCTCATCAGTAACATTGATAATTTTAAATTGTCACAAATGCTCAATATTTTGAAAGTAAAGATTAAATTATTTTTACATTCAATTTCATGTAATTGTTTATAAATGGTTCATATATGTTTCATATACTTTTAGGCTACTTTAAAAATGGCCTAGTTTTATTAAAAACATGGATTAATTTTGTATATGGCAGTTAGCATAAAAATTAAAGAAGTATGATAAGTTACTACTAATATTTAAGAATTTGTCTAACACTTTTAAAAAATCTACATGTGACCAAAGCACTAGACATAGTCTGGATACCTTTAAAAAATACTTGTCATTTAAAAAAAATACTTGTTAGCCTTGGAAGTAAAAACTAAACTAACTACTGAAAAATCTGGATAGAGTAAGAAAAATATGTAATAATTGTTCTACTATTTTTGGATCATGTAATTTTTTATAAATAATGTATTTTAGCAATAACTATCTATATTTGAGCTATGAAGTATTAAATGTAGATAATTATAAATGTGTTATTTTATTGAAATAAAATAATTTATTATATTGAAATTTTTATCATAAAAATGTTTGATATATATCATAATTAAATAGAAAACATACTGGTCTATGAAAATAACATGCATTCCTTCATATAATATTAAAGATGTTCATTTACACTTTTAGTTTTTCCTCTCCTCATATCTATAAATAAAATAAAACAGTAGACTTTTAAAAATAAACATATTCTTTCTTCTTTCTTTCTTTCTTTCTTTCTTTCTTTCTTTCTTTCTTTCTTTCTTTCTTGTGGTACTGAGGATTGAAATTAGGACCTTGTGCTTGTGAGGCAGGTACTTAGGCTGATGAGCTATATCCTCAGCTCTCAAAATAAACATATTTCTGTGCAATAAAAATTGATATTTGTTTTATGATATTTTCTGTTCCCTCTGGTTAGAGGAGTCAAAGATACTCCAACCTAGGAGTACATTTCCTGAACAATGTGGGCAGAATTGCAAATGTCAGGAGTGTTATTCTTCAGTGGGAATAATCAAGGAAACAAAGAATTCTGAACCTGTCAATGGCCAGACCTGAGAATAGCAACTGGGACACAATCAACCAAAAGCCATAGACCAAATAGGGAAAACAGTATAGCCACTGTCCCTCAGACAAAGGCCTTTAAGGTAGAATATATAAAGAATTTTAAAAGGCCCCTCAGATTCAAAGGCCTAATCCAAAAATGGGCATCTTCGATGAACGTACATTTCTAGGAAGAAGTACAAATGGCAAACAAATATATAGAAACAATGTTCAGCATCATTGGTTATTTGAGAAATGCAAATTAAAACAACCCTGAAATTTCATGTCAACCCAGAAAGAATGGCTAAAATGAAGTTACTCAATAACAATTGTTTGAGGAGTTATGGAGTACAAAGAATACTTCTCCTCTGTGGCTGGGAGGGAAGACTGGTAAACCACTATGGAAACCAGTGTGGAGCTTCCTTTAAAAGCTAAGATTGGAGATCGCATTCAAGCCAGCTTTTTCCTGATTAGGTATTTTTTCCAGAAGACCTTTAAACATCATACCAGAGCAATATATTTTCACCCATGTTTATACTATTGAAATTTGTCATGGTGAATTCCTGAAAGCAACCCAGGTGCCCATCAACTGAGATTGATTAAAGCATGTTGTATGTTTACACAATAGAGTAATTGTTAAAAAATGAATATACTCATCTCCATTAAGATATAAATAGAATTAAACAGAGAACTTGGCAAATATCTTAAAGCCAGAAGAAAAGACTACTTTGGAAAACAGAGACCAATGCAATGTGCCAGTAAGTAAAATTGATACAGATCCCAGATGCAAATTTCCATAGCCTCAATTCAAGAGATAATAAGGAGACTGGCATAGTGGATCAAGAAAGAAATCCAACAGTATGCTTCATACAAGAAACATATTTAACTCCAAAAGAAATTAGTAGACTCAAGGTAAAAGGATAGGAAACAATATTCCATGTGACCGGAACTCCTCCCTCCCAAAAAACCGCAAGGACAGCTATTCTGGTTGCTGACAATATAAACTACAAACCAAGCTTAATAAAAAGAAATAAAGATAGTCTCTACACAAGTGTTTAAGGAAAACTACAACGTGAAGAAATGACAATTATAAATATATATATGCATCCAGTGTAGAAGCACGCAAATACATGTTAAGTTATAACATACATGAAAAATAAAATTAGCAAAAGCATAATTTAATGGGAGATGTAAACACTCAGTTAACACAAAGACATAGATCAGTTAAGCAAATAATCAACAAGCAAATAATAAAGCCAAACCGAATTTGTGAAGAAATAGACTTAGTAGACCTTTACAGGGTATGCCACCCAACAGTGTCAGAATATACATTCTTCTCAGCTGCACATGGCTCATTCTCCAAAATAGATCCTACACTAGCACAGCACATAGAGCATGTTTAAGTATATACAAAGGGATCAAAATCATCCCCTACATAGTGTATGGCCATAGTGCAATGAGGAAAGAAAACCTGGCTTTCCACATGCTGAAGCCTTAAAGTAGTCCCATGCCTGTCACCATGCACAAAACTGCTGTCAAGATGGATCAAAGTTTTAAAAAATCAAACTCAGACACTAAATCTTTTGTAAGATACAGTAGGTAGAAATCCCAAGACATAGGCTAAGGTAGAGAGTTTATGAATGAAAATCAAACTCCAGGGGAAATATTTTCAAAGAATGAAGAGTTAGCACCCATCTTTTTCCAAAGTTTCTGTACATCAAAAGAAATCACCAACAGAGTAAAAAGAAAACCTGTGAATTGGGAAAAAAAAATATAGCCAACTCTCTCTCTCTCTCTCTCTCTCTCTCTCTCTCTCTCTCTCTCTCTCTCTCTGACAAAAAAATTCTATGTAGAACATATGAAAAATTAAAAACACTATAACTGGTCTCCAAAATTCAAAGATTTTGTTCAAAAAATAGGTATCTGAGACGTATATATGAAGAGATATAAATGACAAATAAATATATTAAAAATGCTGTTCACCATTATTTGTTACTGAAGAGATTCCAATTAAAACAATACTGAGATACCATCTTACACCAGAAAAAAAAGAATGACACGCATCAAGAAATCAACCAATAAAAAATGACAGAGGGGCTGTGGGGAGTGATGCCTGGTATAAGCACCATGAAATCAATGTGCAGATTCCTCAGAAAGCTAGGGTTGGAAATCCCATTCTAGCCAGCTATGCTTCTCCTAGTTATTTTTTCAAAAGGACTGAAATCACCATACCACAGCAACATCCATGCAACTATGTTTATAGTATTGTAATTTCTCATAACTAAATCTTGAAAACAACCCAGATGCCCATCAACTGAGTAGTGGATAAAGAACATGTAGTGCTTTTACACAATGGAGTATTTCACATCTTTTTCTCCTCTAATTATCTGGTCTTGCTCTCAACCTTAGAAACCCAGTTCAAGATCAAACTGTAGATACTGTCTGCACCAATTAGTGTATTTTTAATACTTAATTAGTATTGTAGTTATATTAAGTTTAAATCATTTGACAACGTCCATTGAGGCAGGAAAGAAATACCTATAAAATATATATCGGCCCCTCTGCCCTGCCTCTGTGTTCCTGCGAATAACTTCCTGTTCCAGCCACGACCCAAACTGCACCGCTGGTAGCCAAGCCCGAGCGCTGGCTGGGTCAGGATCCTTGGCCCACCTTCCCCTCCCCCGCTCCCCCCCCCTTTTTTTTTGAACCCCTCCAGCCCAAGCTTCAGCACTGAACCCATCAAACATCACCTTTGGTAAATGATCTGCTCCACGAGCCTACCAGGACTACTCAATCCAAAAGCTCCACATCCTCCGGGCTTCACAGCAGCTAGCAGCCAGAGCTCAAACACAGAGTCAGGAACCTCTGTAGAGGAACCAGCTTGGAGTCTCCAGACCAATCGCCCATAGACACAGCATAACGCCACCAAAGTTCAGAGGTCACTTCCATACAAAATGATAACAACAAGGAGCAGGAAGCAATCTCAGGGCCAATGCCCACCCAAAACAAATACAGAAGACACTATCATGGAAGAAAATGGGAATCATACAGATGAAATCTCTGAATTGGTAGCATCTGAGGCAGACACAAGTGCAGAAACTTATAGAGCAACTGAGATCAGAGATAACATCTGAAGTAAAAAAACGACATACATGAAGTGGAAAAACGGCTGGAGAAATGTATAGAGGAAATCAGAGCAGAAATAATATCTAAAGTTGACAAAGACATACCTAAATCAATAGCATCCCAAGGAGGGGAACAACTACACAAAAGTAGAAAGGAGAACAGAACAGAAATAATCTCTGTATTAGAGAGAGAAAGGATAACCATAATGACAGACTTCAATACTATTAAAGAAGACATCGATAAAAAATTAGAGGAGAATAGAAAAATGATGGACTCCCTGATGGAACAATATAGGAAAGACATAGATCGCATGAAACAGTTTCAAAGAGATATACAAGAAAATAAAACCTTGATCATGAGTTGGCAGAGCCGAATGAACAAAAATGAAGATAGAGTTTCCAACCTTGAAGACAGAGTTGCAGTCAGTGAAAGAGTAAGAAAGGATCTTTTAAAAACAACCAGAATGCAGGAAAAAATAATTCAACATCTGCAAGACAATGCAAAAATGAACAACGTGAGATTAATGGGAATCAATGAGAAAGAAGGAGTCAATACAAATGATATAAAAAGAATATGGGCAGAAGTAATAGCAGAAAACTTCCTAAATTTGAGAAAACAATCAGACATTCAGGTAACTGAAGCCTACGGAACCCCAAATAACATCAACCCAACTAAAAACACGACAAGACATATAATAGTCAAGATACCAGAAATCCAGCTGAAGAATAATATACTAAAAGCGGCTAGAGAAAAGAAACAGATCACATTTAAAGGAAAACCCATCAGAATAACGGCGGATTTCTCTTCACAAACCATGAAGTCAAGAAGAGCATGGAGCAGAGTGCTTCAAGTCCTCCATGAAAACAATTTTCAGCCCAGACTATTGTACCCGGCAAAACTCTCCTTCAAGTATGAGGGAGAAGTGAAATATTTCCATGAAAAAGAACAATTAAAGAATTTCATGACATCAAAACCAGTGCTACATAATATTCTAACAAATATTTTAGAAAGAGACCAAAATGACCCGAATCCATCAAATGAGAACAGAAAGATCTCAACAAATAGAGTAACTAACTACAAATAGGAGGAAAAATTGGTAAACACTAGCGAATAAGAGTCATGTCAGCCCTAAGTCAATACATTTCAATGACAACCATCAATGTAAATGGACTCACTTCTCCAATTAAAACAAGAAGACTTGCAGAGTGGATAAGGAAGCAGAGCCCAACAATATGCTGCATACAAGGAACACATTTAACCCATAAAGAAACTACCGACAAAGAAAAGTCTGGGACCCTATGGATTCACCTCTGAGTTCTACAAGAAATTTAGAGAAGAAATAACCCCAATACTCCTCAAACTCTTCAATGAGATTGAAAAAGAAGCAATCCTTCCAAAATCATTCCTAGAGGCAAGTATCACACTGATACCAAAACCAGAAAGAGATGTAACTAAAAAAGAAAACTACAGACCAATCTCTCTCATGAACATTGACGCAAAAATTCTCAATAAAA
>PVJA010010696.1:0-23719 GCA_004027025.1 Myocastor coypus
GCTTTGTCCACAGTGGGAGCCGGCAGCCTCTGGTGCACCTATCTGGCTATCACGGGTTTCCATACCTTGACCAGTCCCGCTCAAGCCCGCCCTGTGCTGTAGCCAGCAGGAGCAGCCTGGGGCTCCCTGCCCTGGGTGCAGCTCAAATGTCACTCCCTGCAGAAGTGCTCCGAGGCTGTTCTCGTGGGTCAAGGTCACCCCATAAGCTCCCACAGCCCCTGCCTGCGTACTCCCCTTGTCCTTCTGCACATGGTGGATGCTGATACCTGCTGAGGGACCACTGAGGAGCCTGTGGTGCCCCAGGGCTCCCACTTGTGGCTTTGGCTGGTGCCTGTTTGGTCTGTGACTCAGGAGGGCACCAGGTGTATACAGCAGAGCCTGCCGATTGGCAGTGTGGCCAGCCCAAGCCAAAGGCCCGCTCGAGTTAGGAGGATTTGTCCCAAGCAAACTTGTGGAGTAACTTAGGCCTGAGCAGTGAAGTGGTTATTAAGATCATTTTCTATTTGCCTTAGGTTTGTCAGGCTGTGTGTGTGAATTCTCTCTCTCTCTCTCTCTCTCTCTCTCTCTCTCTCTCTCTCTCTCTCTCTCTCTCCCTCTCTCTCTCTCTCTTTCTGTCATTTGGTCTTATTGAGACATGGCATGGCAGTATTGTGACCTTACCTAGGCAGCAGCAGTGCCTGGCAGAGGTGCTCTGAGGTGCCATGAGCAGAGGTGGACAGGACACAACTCCTCAGAGGCTTCTAACTGCGTAGTTGGAAGCCGCTGAGAGGCACGGCAGCGCTGCAGCCGTTTAGACAGCGCAACCCAGAGCAGGGCTCCTGGCCAGCTTGGGTCAGCAGAGAGTGCTTTCCAACCAAGCTTCAGATCTTCTTCCCTAGTAAATTTGGAGAAGAGGCAGAGCTATGGCCTGCCAGGAGGTGAAGCCTCTGATTCCCCTTTGATATGGAGTAAAGGTAGCGCCATGGCCAAGCATGGCGTCACACACCTGTGATCCAGGATTCTGGGAGGCTCAGGCAGGAGGACAGAAAGCTCAACCCTGGCGTAGGAAACTAAGCCAGGCTGTCTAAAAAAAAAAAAAAAAAAAAAAAAGAGAAAAGAGTGGGGGAGTTGAGGCATAGATAGCTCAGTACAAAGTCGGGTTCGATTCCTGGTAGTGCAAAAATACAATGACAAAAACCCCACTGCCTCTCTCATCTCAGATGGCTAGAAAAAAGGGGTCCTCCAGCCAGCTGCTCAGGGGTGGCTCCCAGCATGGCGCCTGGGAAATGCAACCTTCCAGGAGGGCTGTGTCACCAGGGATTGCCCTTCCTGCTGTCACCTGGCCTGCCAGAACTGGGAAAGATTCTTGAGTGAGACCCTAGGGGGCCGAGACCCTAGGGCTCCCCCTGTGCTGTGGAACCCAGGGGACAGTGCAGGGTTGCAGAGTGCTGCCTTGAAGGAGCCAGCAGCAGCCTGGAGAATGAGGAGCCTTGGCTTGGAGCAGGAGGCCTGCTGAGCCTGGGCCGTCAGCGCCGCCCCCACCCACAGCACCGGGGACCGAGCCAGCACTGTACCTGGGCTGTGTTTTTTGAGACAGGGTCACACTGAACCTCTTGGTTGGCCTGGCCTGGATCCTCCTGGCCCGGCCTCTCCGATTGCTGGGATCATGGGTGTGCACCGCATGCCTGGGTGCCTTGTTCTTCCCCAGAGCAAGTTAGAGGCGCTTGCCCTTGCCGGCCAGGCTTCCACAGCACAGCTCTGGGCCTGCGGCTTCAGCTGCTATGCCAGGGCCACTCCAGGCATGGTGAGCCAGTGCCTTCTGGGTGGCTTGAGACAGCAGCCTCCTCCTGCTCATCTGGTGGACGGCAGGTTTCTCTTGAGTGCTTAATCATGGAAACTTTAAAAACAAGGAGAGTAGGGGCTGGGGAGATAGCTGCATGGCACAACCGCCTGCCTGGCAAGTGCAAAGTCATGAGTTCGAATGCTGCCAAAAATAAACAAACAAACAAATAAAAACAAAAACAAAAACAAGGAGAGTAGCCCGGAGACCAGGACCTGGGAAAGGTGGAACTGGCAGCAAGGGTGTCCCACTCGCCTGACCCAGCTCCTGCACGGGGGAAGTCGGAGTACCATGACGTGGGCCTCTGTCCAGCCTCACCTGTGGCTGCTGAGGGGTCAACCAGTCAAGAACTCTAATTCCACGTCGTGTTCCAGAGAAGCCCCTAATCTCACCAAAGCTGTCTTATCTTCCAGTGGGAAGTTGGTGTCTCCAAAGTGGAAGAACTTCAAGGGCCTGAAGCTCCAGTGGAGGGACAAGATCCGGCTCAACAACGCCATCTGGCGGGCGTGGTACATGCAGTGTAAGCACCTGAGCTCCCCAGATGGGCTGTTGCCGTATGGCAGGACCTGGGTGCTCCTTGGCCCAGCACAGAGCCTGCAGGAGGAGGGACAGAGTGCTCCGTGTGTGGGTGCTCAGCCAGAGGGGGAGTGCGGGAGGGCTCCCCTAGGACTCCCCTAGGACAGTGGAACAGCGGGGCTGAGGTGCAGTGTGGGAGGAACTCCAGCAACACCCCCCCAGCTCAGATGGGGAGGTCCGCCACTGACTGGAGCAGAGCAGGCCCCGTGAGCAGACGCTTGAGGGTGGGCCCGCTGCCTCTGCTCCCCTGAGCCAGAAGATACCCAGAAGGCCACCCTGGGGCTCTCAGGGCGGTGACCATGACATCTCTCTCCCCAGATCTAGAGAAACGGAAGAACCCTGTGTGCCACTTTGTCACCCCACTGGATGGCTCTGTGGAGGTAGATGAGCACCGTAGGCCAGAGGTACTTGGCCCATAGGTACAGGGGCTAGGGGGGAGAAATGCCCTGCAGCCTCGAGCAGGGCTGAGGGCCTGCCCTGCGGGACTGGCTGCATGACCCTGGGAGGGACAGGCGGCTGTGGAAATCCCTCTTGACAGGCTGACTGGCCCAAGGAGCCCCTCCTTTCTTTTGCTTTCATTCTGGTCCTGGGCATCTAGCCCAGAGCCTGGGGCATGCTAGGTGGCAAGCGTGCTGCCCTGGGCGACACGCCCGCCCCCTGCTCTCACTAGAAATTGGCCTGCTTTCTGGGGCCATCCCGAGGAAATCTAGCTCCATGGAGGGCAGGGGGATAGATTTTTGAGGCAGTGTCTCCCCACTGTGTAGATTGGCCTCAGGCTTGCAGCTACCCTGCCTTACCCTCCTGGGTGCTGGGATTGTAGGTATGCACCACTACATTTTCCTTGACGAGAGCGCGAGATCTTTAGACACTGACATGGAAAAAGCTTAAAGAAAGAGTAAAGTTTTAAAAGCCAGTTGTTGGCCAGATCTGGTGTTACATTCTAGTACTCCAGGAAGCTGAGGCAAGAGGATCACAAGTTCATACCCAGCCTGTCCCAAAAGTTAAAAAAAAAAAAAGGTCTACGGGTGTCAGTCAGTCTAAAGGCCTTAGGTTCAGTCTCTAGTACCAAAAATGAAACAAAAACAGATATATAGCACTACTTTTAGTACATTTATATTCTTTTTAGAAATGTGTACCTCAGGGCTGATGAGATAGCTCAGTGGACTAAGAACTTGTTTAGGCAAGCACCTGGACTGGGGTTCGATCCCTGGCACCACATGTCTCACCTTACCAAATACATTTTAAAAAAGAAAAAAAGAAATCTCTATCTCAATCTTATGTGTATAGGAAGTGCCTCAGAAGATAAAAAGAAATCTTAGCAGCAGGTCATTTGGCAGGATGTAAGAGTAGAGTGAGTATGGGGTTTCGGGAGAGGAGACCCCAGTTATACCCTTCTGCAGTGTTTTACATTTGTCTAGCCCTGTCCTATTGTTACAATAAAAAGGGAAGAAACACCTTAAATAGTTTTACACCTCTGGGATATAGCCTGGCATTCGACAGAATCAAGGAGTGTAACTCTGTTAGGTAGGGTGGAAGTATTGTAATCTTTTTTTGTTTTTGCAGTACTAGGAGCCAAACCTAGAGCTGCAGCCTAGCCCAAATAAATATGAGGTTTTTGTTTGTTTGTTTTGTTTTGTGTGTTTTCCTTTTGGTGGTATTGGGGATCTTGTGCGTTTGTTGTTTTGAAACATTATTCATCTATGCTATGGCCAGCTCAGCCTGCCCTGGGGGGCGGGGCTGGTGCAGCACGTGGTGCTGGGCATCGAGCCTCGGTTCCTGTGGTTGCTTAAGGCTGCTTTAGACTGCTGAGCCATCTTGCTGGCCCTATCCTGGTTTTTAAAATCAGACCCTTGAGCTGAGGAGATAGCTCAGCACCTGCTGGCAGCCACAAAGTCCTGAATTAGATTCCCAGCACCAAAAAATGAAAAATAAGAACTGACCCTTCGCTGTTGCAGACACACTGTGAAGTGCGTGTAGGTAAAGTGGCCTGGGACGTCAGGCGAGCAGGAGCAGGCCAGACTGGCACCCGGCGGGAGGGCTCTGCGTGCCTGATGCTCGCCCTTGGGGAGCACGGCAGAAGTGGCTGTCACTGGGTGTGTGGGCCACCACTGATGTCTGTAGTGTCCCTCACCCTAGAACCGCCCCCAGCACTCCGTAATGACCTTAGGTCCTAGTGCAGAGCGTCAGAACCCAGACACACACGCGCGCACACACACCTGTGCACACCACCCTGGACATCCCAAGTCTTGAAATGGTGCGTTTTTAGGCCGAGGGCCAGTTGTAACCCAGGAGAGGGACAGGCTTTGTGAGGAAGGGCTTGGCTGTGTGGAGGGTTCCTGGCACTGCCGCTCAGCGTTCCCTGCTGCGTCCGTGCTCCTGCGCTGAGCTCGTGACTTGCAGCTGCCTCCCTTCAGTCTGATCTGTCTGTCGCAGGCCATCACCACGGAGGGGAAGTACTGGAAAAGCCGCATTGAGATCGTGATCAGGGAGTACCACAAGTGGAGAACCTACTTCAAGAAGAGGGTACCTGCGAGCTTGGGAGGCCCTGGGGGGGCTCACCGCTGTCCCTGGCACTGTGGCTTAGTTTCCCTACTGCAGACAGGCTTGTCCCCCCCCCAAGCTCCTCTCTGTGCCTGCAGCCTGTGGAGGGCAGCAAGCAGGCTCCCTCACCTCCCCACCCCCAGAATGGCAAGGCCAGGGTGCTGCCGGAGGGCGGTGGGCCTCACAGCTCCCAGGTACTCGGTGCCAGCTCATCCCGCCTTTTGTCCCCAGCTCCAGCAGCATAAGGATGAGGACCTCTCCAGTCTGGCCCAGGTGAGCACACCTGGGCTCCCACCTGGTTGAGGAACAGCAGTGACTTGGGTAGCAGGACAGGGACGGGACATTCTTCTCTCCAGGGAGGTCCTGGATGGCTTAGGAAGCAGTGGCACTCTCTGCTGGTGGCCTAGAGGGGGCACTCTGGGCATCCGTGCCTGTCATTGTCACAGAGCAGCCCTGGAATGACCTAGGTTCCACTACAGCCCCCTGATGCTTTGTCTCCCTTTGGTGACAGGATGATGACATGCTTTACTGGCACAAACATAGGGATGGCTGGAAGACCCCAGTCCCCATGGAGGAGGACCCACTGCTGGACACAGACATGCTCATGTCGGAGTTCAGTGACACCCTCTTCTCCACCCTTTCTTCACACCAACCAGTGGCCTGGCCCAACCCGAGAGAAATAGGTAACCTGGCTGGGCCTAGACAACTGGTGCCTTTGCTGCCTGGGCACTGCAGGCTGGACCTCGCATGAGAGCTGCCACCTGCCTAGGCCAGAGAGAGAGGAGATGGGCCAGCCCACCTCTGAGGGCCACCTGCAGCTGTGGGGGTGGAATTCAGGTCAGGTCGTGCTACCTTCTGGGTGTCCCTGAGGAACTTCTGATGAGGCAGGCCAGATCAAGTACGTGGGCCTAGGCAGCAGGCCCGTGTGGCTCCTGGAGAACTCACTGCAAGCCCCCCTGGGCATGACTGCCCTGTGCTTCAGGCTTCAGTCAGCCCCCAGGAAGGAGCCCACAGGTTCCCAGCCAGAGTGGGAGGGGCCGTGGGGGGCGGGGCCTCCCAGGCCAGCCTTTCCCAGCTGTTCAGCCAGAAGTTGTGGGCCAGCTATCCCAAGCTGCACAGGATGGCTACAAACCCCAAGAAAGCCCAGGACACTCAGGTGTCTAGAACTGGGTCGGGGCTGACAGCGAGGGCGGCCGTCCACCCTTCCTCTGGCTTTTGCAGCACACCTGGGGAATGCAGACATGATCCAGCCAGGCCTGATCCCTTTGCAGCCCAACCTGGACTTCATGGACACCTTCGAGCCTTTCCAGGGTGAGGACCGGCAGAGGGGGCTCAGCCCGCAGGACAGCAGTCAGCGTGGGTGGGACGGAGGCTTAGAAAGTTTCAGAACTAAACTTTTGGGGCCGGTGGGATAGTTTAGTGGTCTAAAACGCCTGCTTAGTTAAGCTTAGGCAACCACAGGGATCGCGGTTCAATCCCCGGCACCACATGCTGCGCCAGCCCCAGCACAGGGCAGGCTGCCATAAAAATAAAAATAAAGTAAAATAAAAAGAACTAAACTTTTTTCAAAGTGACTTGAAGGCCTGGGAAACACCTCTGGGATGATGTTCGGAAGGATCTTGCTGGGTAGCTGGGAGCTGTTCTTCTTCTCAGCAGTAGGGGGCGCTGGTAACACGGCCACCTCGCTACAGCCTCCCGCAGTTCCTTCTGGCACTGAGAGCTGCTGAAACGCAGGGCCTGGGAGTATTTCCATCTGACACCTGGCCCTACAGGATAAGTTACTTGAGGGGCTGCCGTGAGGCCCCGTGGCCAAGGCATCCCTCCGGTGGAGTGTGGCTCAGACTCCCATTGGTTTGGACCTTAATTCCAGGGAATGGGGAACATGGAGCACTCCAAGGACCTCACGTTCTTTTTCAGACCTCTTCTCCGCCAGCCGCTGCATCTTCAACTCCATGCCATCTGCGCCTGCCTCAGCCCCGGCGCCTGCACCAGATGCAAACAGCCCACCTGCTGAGGTAGAGGAAGGAAACAGCTGGGGCCATCATCAGGCGTAGCCGCCAGAGCCAGGCTGACAGTGTTGCCCTGTGGCTGCGAGCAGTGTGTGGGGCATGGCCAGGTCCAGTGCTGAGCACCTGCGTAGTGTGAAAAGTTAGCCCACACCCTTCTAGAGCAGCCTTAAATCCATAAAGATGTGGCCATGGGCTCCTGCCCACAGTACCACGTGACCATGTTTGGCCAGAGACAGCCTCAGCCGGTCAGAGGCACCAGCCAGGCCGCAATACGTTCTGCATAGTTAGCCGCCAACAGAAGTTGGCACAGGTACCAGAGCTGTAGAGTGGGCGGGGCTCAGCTCTCTGCCCTGGGTCAGGGCTGTGCCCACTTCGTTGCCATGACCCAGCCCCACTGCCCACACTGGCTTGGGCAGGACTCCATGTCAGGGGTCTGAGATCCACACCCGTGACTGTAGCACTTCCCACTTAGCGAAAAGCCGGTGCCTGCCCCTGTAACTGGGGGCCCCTAGGGACTAGAAACTGGGTGCCTGGGCGGCCGGCTATCCCTGGGAGGCTGGGCCATGCCGAGCACAGGTCCCTCTCCCTGCTGGGGTCTCGCTGCGCTTAGGTCCATGGCCCTTGTTCTTGGTCCTTGTTGGGCTTCATGGCCAGGGACATGAGCAGCCTGTGCCCTCACGCTGTCTCCCTCAGGAGAGCGTCCTTCCGGCTGCTGTGCTGCCCACCGTGAGCCTCCCTGACAGTCTCATTGCACCGCCCTCGGACGCCTCCCTGGAGCCCACGGCCGGCCCTGGCAGTGAGCGCGCCTCGCAGCCCGGGGACCCCTTCCTGCAGCCCTCGGACTTCTCTCCCTCGGAGCCGCCGCTGGGCGTCCCGCAGCCCTTCCTGCCCGTCTTCCCCATGCCCTTGCTCCCCTCTGGCCCTGCCCAGGCCCCAGGCCCGCCTGCGCTGCCCTCCGTGACCCCTCCTGGCCCCGCCCTGACGCCCCCTGACCCCCCTACCTTCCAGCAGTTGCCGAGGTTTGAGGGAGTCAGCAAGCCTCTGCCCGTCATCACCCACACAGCCTCTGCCACCCTCACCCATGCTGCTGCCGCCACCACCTTCAGCCAGAGCCAGGGCCTCGTGCTCACAGCCCCCCACCCCTCGCCATCACCATCACCATGTGCCCTCGCCCTGTCACCGATCCCCCAGCCACCAGCCGTTGGGTCTCCCCAGACTCGCTTAACTTTTGTACACCCCAAACCTGTGTCCTTGACTGGAGGGAGGCCAAAGCAGCCCCTCAAGATAGTGCCTGCCCCCAAACCCGAGCCCATGCCCTTGGTGCTGAAGAGCACGCGCCTGGCCCCAGGTGAGTTCAGAGGGTGCGCCAGCCAGTCTGAGGCTCCCAGATGGCCTGTGTCCTTGTCCCAAAGGCCATCAGATTTGTCATGGGTAGTCCACATGTGTGATCCATTGTTTTTAGTTTGGTACGTTTTAACACTTAGTTATGACCCAAAGTTTGAAAATACGGCCCTGGTACACCCCCTGGAATCTCTAATATGTTCCTTGGGTGGCTGCTGACGGCCCTGGTCCCTGCTGTTTGCACCCATCCTCCTGCTTGGAAGCCACCTGGCCCTGCAGGCTCAGGCCTGACGTCACCCTCTCCTCACCTGGCAGCTGCCTTCGCCGGCCAGCCACAAGCAGTGATCATGGCATCTGGCCCTCTCAAGAGAGAAGGGATGCTGGCATCTACCGTGTCCCAGCCTGGCGTGGTCATCGCACCTGCTGCCATCCCCAGGGTGAGGGGGCCCAGTAGACCTGAGTTGTCCCTTTTACCCCAGGTTGGCCTGCACTTGGGCTTGAGTGCTCTCCCCGGTGTGTCTGGTCAGCTCTGGTGCACATCAGCAGGTGGGTAACTTCTTTCCCATGGCACCACAGGCTGCTGGAGTCACCGAGTTCCACAGTGGCATCCTAGTGACAGACCTCGGCCACAGCACAAGTGGCCAGCCAGCCCCTGTCTCCCGGCTCTTCTCTCCAGGCATGGTGCAGGACTCGCTGGTGAAGGTGGAGCAGGCCCCACTCCGAGGAGGCAGCCCCCAGGTCCCAGCTATAGGGCCTGGTGAGTGTCACTGCAGTCAGGGTAGAAGAACACCAGGCCCCCAGACTACAGGACACATGGTCAGCCATTGGCGTTTCTGGGGACACACACCATGTATGGCAGGATGGCTGCAACAGTGCCATGGGTGCCACAGTTAGGGACCTGGTACTTGGGAAGCCACTCTCTTTTATTATTTTGGTTTTATGAGACAGGGTCTGGCTGCGTCCGTCGTCCAGGCTGACCTCAAACTCAAGGCAGTCTCCTGTTTCAGTCTCTCCAGTGCTGGGATTACAGGTGTGCACCACCATGCCTGGCTCTTAGGAAGCCATTCTTAACCTGTCATTCATTGAGGCATCAGAAGGGACTGAAGAGTCCTTCTGAGCAGTTTCTAGAAAACACCGGCCTGGGGAACGGTACCCATGGAAACCAGCAGCCCCATCTGAGTGGTTTCCAGTGTGTGGTGTACTCTGTCTGAAAAGACAGGCAGGTGGCACTGGCTTTGCCCAGTGGTACCTGCGGAAGCAGTGATCAGGTGAATGCCAGCCCTAGAAAGGGGCTCCCCAAAAGGGCTGCCCTGTCCAAGGCAGCCCTGGAGCACAGGGATCTTCCAGTCTGGATAGACGTCCCCAAGTCAGCTCCCTGTAGGAAGCCAGAGAGAGGTCTGGGAAAACGTGTCAGGGAATAGGTGAAACAGCAGTGTAGGAAAGCATACATGTGGGACGAAAAGGACAGCAGGTGCCAGGGAGCCCAGTGCCAGGGTGTGACTCCAGATCTCTCCAGTGGCCCTGGCTGCCTCCAGTGACATCTGAACCTGGGATGGCAGAGCCAGTTGCTGCCACTGCCACATGCCTTGTTGCCCATCACATGTGCCACATCCCTTTGGGATGGCCCTGGGATGCAATCAGAGGTTGAAAACGGGCTGCCTACCCAAGTCCCCATCGATGAGGGCCACCAGGGAGCTCCCTTCCTGCCTGTCACTTGCCTCCTCTTCTCCTCAGGTCGTGATGGCCCAAACTCAGGCCAGGCCTCACCTTGCACCTCGGAGCAAAGCCCGAGCCCTCAGTCTCCCCAGAACAACTGCTCAGGGAAAGCCACAAACCCCAAAAACATGGCTGCGCTGAAGGTGTGCTGGGTCTCTGGGCAGGATCGGGTGGGAAGAGAAATCAGAGACCCTCTAGGGCAGCTGTGTTGTCTGGAAGGGAGAGCAGAGCTGGCCAATGTCCCCAGTCACACTGGCCCAATGTCACACTGGCCCTTGCCTGCCATCTCAGTGGGCTGCCATGCTAGCCCTCAGCCACTCTGTGCCGACAGATGGCAGGGAGGTGTTGGCAGCTGGGCCCAGGTCTGAGATGAGAGGTGGCATCAGGGCTCATAGGCCTCACACATACCAGGCAAGCATTCTACCACTGAGCTATATCCCCTGCCCTTTAGTTTTTGGTGGGACCAGTGATTGAACTCAGGACCTTGCACTTGACAGACAAGCGCTTATTCTACTGAGCTATCTCCCCAGCCCCGCTCTTTTGATTTTTGAGACAAGGTCTCTCAGTTGGTCAAGCTGGTCTCAAGTTTAGAATCCTCCTACCTGGTTTTCCTTTAGTTCTTTAGGGTTCTCGCCTCCTCCCTCCCTCCCTCCCAGCCCATCTGTCCCATGCCCCAGGGCCAGTCTGCCAGGCTGGGTGGTGAGCAGGCAGGGGCCCGGGGCCCCTGTCCCGGTGACAACTTGGCTCCCCAACAGAGCCAGCAGCTGAAGCACATTTCTGCCGAGCAGAAGCGACGCTTCAACATCAAGATGGGCTTCAACACCCTCAACAGTCTGATCTCCAATAATTCCAAGCCGGTGAGTCACCAGAGCGCGGCAGAGGGGCTGACGGGACGGCCCACGGGGCCCCGCTGAGCTGCCTGTGCCTGCAGAGCAGCCACGCCGTCACGCTGCAGAAGACCATGGAATACATCACCAAGCTTCAGCAGGAGCGGAGCCAGATGCAGGAGGAGGCCCGGCGGCTGCGGGAGGAGATCGAGGAGCTGAACGCCACCATCATGTGAGGCCTGGGTCCCAGAGCCACTCTGTCCGTGCCGGTGGTGACCCTGCAGATGGCCAGCTCTGCCATCGGGTGCCCCAGCCGCTATGTCCTGAGCTGCCCAGTCCTTCCCGACTCCCTGTGTCATTTCAGCTCCTGCCAGCAGCTGCTTCCTGCCACAGGGGTCTCTGTCACCCCACGCCAGGTCGATCACATGAGAGACATGTTTGATGAATACGTGAAAAACCGGACCCTGCAGAATTGGAAGTTCTGGATCGTATCTTTGCCATTCCGTCCTTCCCTCTTGTAGACAGTGCCTGGGGCAGCAGAGCCTGCCTGCAGAGCCTGCGAAGACACTTTACATGGCCGTCCTGGTTCATCAGGATAGACGGGCACCTTTGTCTCAGAGAGGGGCTCTGGCCAGGCTCTGCGGATGGGCTGTGGTTGGCAGCTGTGTCCACAGGGGCTTCCTGGGTGCTTTGCAGGAGGAGCCAGGGAGGCCAAGCAGTAGCGGCGCAAGAGCCGCAGTAGAGGAAGTGGGGCGGACGAGGGTTCCAATGGCCCGTCAGCTGGTCTGGCCCCACTGTAGTGGGCAAGTGACCTGCACCCGTGACAGGCAGGAAGCGAGGTGCACACAGCTGCAGGAGACCACTCCCTCCAGCACAGGTGTGTCCTGGGCTGCCGTGCTGGGACAGAGCCTTCCAGGGACAGCACCCGCCTGGACGGTGCATGCCCAGCCTCCACACATGCACAGGTTGGCCACAGCAGGCACACAGTGGGAGGCACAGCCTCAGCATCTGCTGGAGCAGGTGCCACACACCTGACCACCAGGCGGGGCAGGGATGTGGACAAGTCTGAGAGAAACCCGGGATGTGCTGACACTGCCTCCTGAGGTGACTGCGCCCTGCACAGGCCGTGGGCCCTAGGCACAGCTGCAGGAGCAGGAAAGACCAATCTACCTCAGATGGCTTCTCCTTGGGACCTGTGTGCCCCTCCCATCTCACGTAAAAATAGGTGTGCGTGCTATTTGTAGACACATTCCAGACAAAAGACGCTGGTCCTGGCTCCTGGCCCCTGCGTGCAGGTCCTAGCTGGAGCACAGCGTGTGCCACTCAGGACGACTCAGCAGCCTAGGAAGGACCCTCCTGCCCATCCCCACAGTGTAGGCCCTCTGCTCCGCTCTTCCTTAACCAAAGCCTGCAGTTCAGCATCATCATCAAGCCACTGTTCGAGTCCTTCAAGGGCATGGTGTCCACCAGCAGCCTAGAGGAGCTGCACCGCACAGCACTGTCCTGGCTGGACCAACACTGCTCCCTGCCCGTCCTCAGGCCAAGTGAGTCCAGCTCTGGGCTCCCTGCCTGTCTGGTCACATCCCTCCTCACTGAGCCCTTGGTGTCTGCAGGCCCATTTCTGGGGCTCTCGGGGTCCATTTTTAATAGCTAACATCCTATTCCCACAGACTAGGGCCACTGAGGAGCGCAAGCCCCGTGGCAGCAGGGCCGGGTTGGAAGCCTGGGTGTGGTAGTTTCCAGGACTTTGGGAGCTGCCTCTGGAAGTATGAAGGGCCTGGTCTCCACTGGGGGCCTCCCACACCCTGTGGGCTGTGCCACTGCTGGTCCCACTGGCTCCACTGACCACCCTCTGTTTTGCAGTGGTGCTGAGCACCCTCCGGCAGCTGAGCACCACCACCTCCATCCTGACGGACCCATCCCGGCTGCCAGAGCAGGCATCTGAGGCTGTCACCAGGGGTGGCCTACGTTCGGGGGAGTCCTAGCTGTGTGACTGGCCTGTGGCTGCAAGAGGCTCCAGACCCCTCCAGGCCTTCCTGGCGCCCACCCTTGGGCTCCTCGCCGTGTGGCCAAGAGCCGTTGGGATCCGTACTCAGGTCTGAAGCAAGCCCGGGGCCTGCCCGCAGCCACAGCCCTCACGAGGACCTTGCTGTGACCTCATGCAGGGACCTCAGCCACCGCCTGCCCTCCCTGCAGAGCAGTGGGGCTAGGCCAGGGAGGGAGCGGATGGGACGAGGAAGCAGAGCCTGCTCCTGCGGGCAGGGCGTCCAGGGTCCCTCTCCGTCCCGTCCCGAGACTCACAGGCTTGCTCCTGTCACATCCTTGCGCACTCGGCCCTCCCGGTGCCGCTGCACGTGCTCTGGCTGCCAAGGGCCTGGGAAAGGTAGCTGCCATCCTCCCAGCGCCTGGCCTGGCCTCACCCAAGCCGCAGGGCTGTGCCTTCTCATGAGGCCCCCAGCATGTGTGGCCTGGAGCCGTTCACAGCTGTGCTTTTCCCCAGCTGGCACTGCTGGGCCACCGTGCGGGCCCTGTAGCCTGGGCTCTGCTGCTGCCACCCTAAAGCCCCCTCTGGGGACAGGTTTACCTAAGTCCTGGCTTCAGAAAGTTACATTCTGTGTTGCCACACTCAGCCTTGTCATCTGATCCATTCAGCCTGGAGCTCCAGGCCAAGGGGTCAGAGATGTCACCATACTGATAGGCAGAACCGAGGGGCTCCCAGGCAGACAGTGAAACCCGCGTAGAGCTGGGCCATGTGTGCATGCCACAAGGGGACACGGGGGGCTAGAGGGACCTGCTCGCGCTGGCTGCTTCTGCCAATGCCTGCAGGTGCTGGGGCCTCCTCCGCACTCAGGGAGCCCAGCCAGGGGCGCCTCCTCCGTCCTGCTGCGTGGCCCAGCAGCCGGCTAGCTGTCGCGTTCTGTGTCCTCATCACCTCTGTGTCTCCTGCCTGTGCTCAGCATCCTGAGGCTGTGCTGTGACGAGGATCCAGGCCACCCCAGAAGTTCTGGTCCACAGAGCCCCACTGGCTCCTGGAGGACCCAACACTGATGGAGGACAGGAAGGCAGGGTGGCCTATGTGGCCCCAGAGTAGAGCCACCATGTTGGCTGTGGCCCTTCTCCACTTCTGCCCCACAAGGGAGCAGCTTGGTGGCATCCCTCAGCCACCTCTAAAAACATGTTTACAGGCTGAGGGGTGCAACAGGATGTGGGCCTTGGGGCTCCACTGGGAAATGGCAGTAGAGTTGATCCCTTACCCAAGGACAAACACACAGCCCCCTTCAGAAGGTCAAGGCCACTGTGGTCAGAGGCCCACTAGGGTCAGAAGGAAAAGGAAAAACCAAATGTCACCAAGGGCCTGTGCCAGGGCTTCCCACCCCTGTGCCTTGTGCCGCAGTAGCCGCTGGCCGGGGCTCTCCTGGTGGATTTCTCCCACTTGCTAGGAGAAGCAGTCTCTTAGACTCTGTGGGATATAAAATCGGCCTGTTGCTTCCTTGGCCTACCTCTCCCTTTTGCTGAATTAATGTTTGTGGTTCTGTTTTCCTCAGATATTTAAGGCTGGTAGGGTGTGTGAGATAATTCTGTGTGTTTGTGTGTGTGTGTGTGTGTGTGTGTGTGTGTGTGTGTGTGTCCTGGCAGGCTGACCTAGGTGTGCTTCTGTTTTCGAGATCAACTTAGACTCATTTCTCCTGGTGCTCACGGTTGCCGTGGCAGTGGGGAACCACACTGTCTCCCACACACGCGACCATTTCTTGCCTGCCTTGAGCTCTGTCCTGGCTGCTGGGTCAGTGTCCGGGGATAGTGGGTCACCATGCCGTGGCCCTGCTGTAGGCTCTGAGCCACACCAGGCCTGGTCCGTTTACACTCATTATAGCCCCGTGCTCGCCCATTGCGTGCATGCATGAGAACACAGCCTGCGCAGATAGCAGCCAGGCCGGCGCAGAGCTCGAGTTTCTGTGAAATCTCAGGGCCATCAGCCCCGACGGCTCTTTCACTATGAGTGAGAGGTGCGGCTGTGCAGGGCTGCGGTCCCAGGTTTCTTTCTGGGCTTTCTACGAGGTGGCGCCCAGGAGCAGTACAGCCTTGGGAGGTGGTGCTGACTGCGTGCTGGGCCCTGTGCACAACCTGTCTGCATCCCCTGCCACCTGTTGAGGAGGCCTTGGCGTCATTCAGGGACCACCTCCATCCTCGTCCCTGTGCTGGAGGCCTCACCCTTCTAGGGTCCCATGTTGGCGATTTCTTGCTCTGAACAAGAGACAGGTCTGCTTGGATTCTTGGAGAACACGGCACTGTGCCCCTGGGCAGTGTCCAGGCTGCGTGCTGCCCAGGACAGGAGGGCAGTGCTGGCATGGGCCTGCCTCAGCCTCGGCCTGAGCTCCACTCAGCCATGCTCCACCGGCTCTGCCATGGCAGGTTGGGGCGTCCTCCCCCAACTCACACCCCCTTCTTTCATCCTCATCTGGTCCTCGAAAAGCTCCGCTTCTCAGCCGAGGCCTCCCCACCATCGCCGTGCCTTTTCCAAGACAGCCGTGCCCCTGGGAGCCCTGGCACAGCAGGTGCTGCGTGCAGTATCTCCTGGCAGCCTTGCTGGGCAGCACGGGCACGGGCAGCAGCTCAGATACTGCAGAGTGATGCGGCCATGGCTCTCTTCGCTGTCTCGCGGGGTTTCCCAGGATGTTCGGCACACACTGGCCAGTGTGGAGGAGCAGGGACATCTGGTCACCCCGGGACCCTGGGGCGGCCAAGGGCCTGTCCACCACCAGTGTTCAGCTCCGCCTGTCCTGCTCAGGAAGCCCTGTGTTCCAGACAAAAGGGAGCTTCTCGTGTTGAATGTTGACTTGTACGTGTGCACAGCCGTGAAGCTGTGTGTGTGTGTTCGTGGAATTTTATTTTTATAAAGTTCTTTTCACTTCTTTAGCAAAATTCAACACCACCTCCCTGGCACAGGGAGCGGGGACCCTGGGCAGCGCCTGTGGGACTTTGGTGCAGCTCGGGTCTTCTGGCGTGCTGGGGTCTTGGGTCTGAGGGGCGACTGGCATGTTACACATTTCCATCACTCACATGGAGGGGTACAGCCCGTTCTCCAGGTACCATCTTGAGTCCTAAGCCGGGGGAAAAGCGGGCCACTGCTCACCTGTACCACCACCACTGGTCAGCGTGTGCCCCTTCCTGGGGGCAGTTATGTGTACACGGCTAATTTTTCCTGTTGTGAGCTTTGGTGACTGTGGGTTCCTTTGGTGACACCTGGAGGTCTAGAAACCAAACGGAAGGGTTGTCTGTCACCAAGGTGCTCCAGCGCGCGTCACCTAGCACTGCCCCCGCCACACTGCTTTGGGGAAGCAGGTTGCCACCAGCTGGATTCAACACTACAAGGCATTTTCAAAACTATATTTGCATCTAAGACAATAAAACCCTATTTTCTGGAAAAGCCTGTGCTGTGTCCCCTGTCAGCCTGTGGGGAGATGGGAGGTGACGGGTCACAGCGTGGCTGACCAGAGCCAGCCCCGAGCCCCAGGCTCTGCAGGAGTGCTGAGGCATGATGTCCCAGGGAACTAACGGCAGTGTGACAAGTGCTGCCTGTGTGCCCATGCGTCCTAGGGCTTGGCAAGCTGAGGCGTCTGTGGCGGCCTCAGGTCTCCTCGCTGCTGCTGACCTGGTCCTTTTTTTGAGATAGGGTCTTGCTATGTAGCCCAGGCTGGCTTTGAATTCACAGGGTAGCCCAGGCTGGCCTTGAACTCCTGGCAATACTCCTGCCTGTCTCCTGCGTGATGGGATCTCAGGCATGCACCACCATGCCCAGCTGACCCAATCCTTAGAAGCAGCGGGAAGTGTCCCATAGGGCTGTTGCTTTGTCCAGATGCCAGGAAGAGCTCGGCACTGTCTTCCTGTGCCCCCAGCTCCCCCTCCCAACTCCTGGCACGTGGACAGGGCCGCTGGTGAGAGGAGCCCTGCCTGGGCAAGCTTAGCCAGGCCCCAGGAAGAAGTCGATGTGGCGCGGTGAGCCCGAGCCTCAGAAATGGGTCTAGCGCATTTCCACGGAGCTTGGCGGCAGCCCCCTCCCCCATCACATAGAAAGTAGGTGCTGCAGGGAAGAATTGGAGGGGAAGGGGGCCGCTGGGAGCCTCTGTCCCAGAGCTGACCCAGCTTGGGGTCCTCCTGTGGGGGAAGAAGCAAGGAGCTTGTGAGGTCACAAGCTCCACGACAGGCGTGCGTCACCGCGCAGGGCACCAGGGCTGGGGGTTCCACCCGCTCGGGGCCAGCTGCACTTGGCACTGCTCCCCGGCTGCCGTCACGCCTGCAGTGCAGTCGCTGAAGCTTCCAGAGGCCTCCTGGGCAAGTGCACTGTCACCGCAGGCGGCAGAGAGGGCCTGGGCGTAGTGATTGATCAGATTTTCTGTTCGGCTAAATCGCTATCTAGGAAGCCCCGTAGTGTGAAAGGGGAAAGCAGGGTAAGATAAGAGTACTTTCCTGCCTCGGCCTAATCTCTTCATCTTGCTGACTGATTCTGGCTCCTGGGGAAGACCCCGGCAGGGCAGGACCGGTGGGTTCCATTACATCTTGTAGTGGGGGTGGGAGCTGAGCCTCCAGGTCCCCACTTACCCTCCAGGCTGACCCCAGCCTGTTCGGTCCCCACAGGCCATCCATCATGGGATGGAAGCGGGTGCCATGGGACCCTGTGGGAGGTAGGCAGGAATCAGAGTGCCTGGTGGCAGATGGTGCCTGGAACCAGCAAGGTTGGCAAGGTGGGCTAGGGAAGGAGGGACCGTGACAAAACCTGCAGGGAAGGAAGTACCGGGGAGGGCGCTTTTCGGCCCAGCCCACCCCTCCGGATTTGGATCTTCCCAGAATCCCTTCCGCAGGGTCGTGGGGCTTTCCTCGGTTATCTCTGGCTGGGCTTGCGTCTCCTGTCCCACTGACTCAGCCCTTCAGTCTCCTCCCCTGTGCTCACGTTCTGCTAACCTCGCTGTCCCTTGCGAGATGCCTGCTGGCCCAGCGCCACTGTAGACCCTGGTGACGCATGGAGCCTACTTCCCAGCCCCAACCAGTGCCTGGGGAAGCCCTGCCTGAAGCCAGCCAGGTATCAGGCCTCCCGCCCGCCCGCCCGCCCGTACAGCACCTGCTTCCGTCGCCTCCAGGGTGGCTGCTCCCCAGACCATCACACGGCCAGGGCTAGAGCGCACCCACAGTGGGCCGTGGCCTGCTTAGGCTCCCATGCTCCATGCATGCAGCGTGAAGCCAAGCCGACCCCGTGGTGCTGGCTCCCACCAGTGAGCCCCGTATGTCCCCCACAGGCTCACAGTTGCGCAAAGCCAGCAGCCTCTGTGCCTTGTCCCCTCTGCCATCCCTGCCGCTGTCCTCATTCTCCTGAGCCACTGTGAGCTGTCATCCAAAGGCCCTGGCAGTGATGCCTCCGCCGGCCCGCAGCTGGATAAGGCTGGCAGAGGTCAGAGCCATCCCTGACAGACTCCCAGCTCCGACCCACAAAGGTCCCCAAATGGCCGCCAGCTTCCCAGCTTCCGCCCTTTCCTCCCTGTCCCCACTTTCCCTCCTCCGCTCATCCTCCTCCCTTCCTTTCTCCGGCCTTTACACAGGGCTGAATCCCTAGCCCTTTTATTTCTTTTGAGACAGATCACTAAGTTTCCTAGGCTGGTCTCAGACTTGCAATCTTCCTGCCTCAGCCTCCCAAGGAGCTGGGACTCCGCCATGCCTTTTACAGGATCCCATCTCTCCCAGTCCTGTCCCCATAGAAATTCTCCTACTGTGCTTGCTACTCTTCTGGAACAAGTAAGTTCCCAGGCCCGGGCTCCCATCCAGAGGACAGCAGCCTCGCTCCTGGGACCCCCATTACCAACCCCAGAGCCCCTCGGCTCACTGGCTACACTTCTGCTGACCCTTCCCCCTGGCCCCCCAAGCCACCAGGGGTGTCCTGGCCTGCCCTCCCGTGCCCCTTGCACCCCCCAGTGCCCCATCGGCACACTCAGAGTGTGCCACATGCCACCTTCTGCTTATAATGCAGCCACCTCTCTCCTCATCATCCAGCCCGAGGGCAAGAGCACCTTCTCGAGTTATCAGTCATCTGTCACGCAGCTTCTGTGCCAGGGTGCGCAATTAGGAAGGTCACGATTTCAATCACATCTACCGCTGCCTGCCCCTGGTGCAGCCCTGAGGTCGGTGCCATCAGCACACAGAGATAAGGAAGCCAGGAAGCAGGGTTACATAACACGCTCAGTGCGCCCGGTAGAGGCCCAGTCCCCCAGGCTGGCTGCACATGTCTTCTGCCCCATGCTAGGCCTTTCTATGTCACCCCCTCTGTGCACCCTAAAGGCCCCATGGAGTAGGGAGCATCACCCACATGTCACATGGCATGCGCGCCGAGGCCTGCGGCACCCCACAGGCCACCAGCCAGTCAGGAGCAGGGGCCACAGTGCTCGACACCTCCAGGCAGTGTCCTCGTTCTGCAGGTCCTGGTGAGGACAACAGACAAGGTATTCGGCTTGTGGGGAAGGCACAAAACAACTTACATGTTCCCCTTCTGAGAGCAGAGGAGATCTCGGCCCTCGGACCGGCACAGCCGCAGCTGGCAGAGACCTGCCACTGTGCACAGAGCCCTCCGAGAGGTGGCCCTCACGCAGCCCTGCAGAAAAGCAGAGAGTCCCACAGGGCCACAGGAAAACAGTAGCCCTCCGTGGCGCTCTGCGCAGGCAGGCAACAAGCAGCAGCTCACTGAGGAGACCCAGTGGGCTGGGACTGCTGCTCCGTGCACAGGAGGCTGCACAGCAGGCCAGGGAGCTGTGTTCTGGCCTCAGCTCACCAAGAGCTTATGCCCTTTGGCACAAAAGAAAAATCCCACGTACAGCGACAGAAAGAAAACTAGATCTTTAGGAATAAACTTAACCAAGGAAGTACAAACTATCACACTGAATATTGTACAGGATCATTGGGGCACTGTACTTAGCTGTCATAAGTACTACAGTGTTTTAAAGTCAAAAGCAAAGCATGCCAAGCAAGAGAGGCCTGCTGGGTATGATCCCAGCCCTCAGGAGGCTGAGGCAAGAGGATCACTGGGAGCCGGAGACCAGCCCGGGCTACATAGTGAGACTGTCTAAAACAGTGGTTCTCAACCTTTCTAATGCCGTGACCCCGCAATACAGTTCCTCATGTTGCGGTGACCCCGAACCAAAAAATAATTTCGGTGGCTACTTCAAAACTGTAATTTTGCTACAGTTATGATTCAGAATGTAAATACCTGATATGCATTATGTATTCTCATTGCTACAAATCAAACATAATTTAAACATAGTCATGAATCACAAAAACAATATTTAATTACATGTTGAGAAATATTTGTTACTAATTCCAATAAATAGCATTTCAGCATGGCATAGCATGGGTTTAAATATGTATTTTCCAGTGGCTTTAGGCGACCTCTGTGTTTTGGCCGTTTGACCCCCGCCGGGGTCACCACCCACAGGTTGAGAACCACTGGCCTAAAAGTACATGTATTACAGTAAAAGCCACCCTGACATCAGCCCTCGAATCATACCCATGCACGCAGACGTGCACACATGCATGCACTTCCAACACGCTCGTCCTGTCATTTTGGCACTTGCTCAAGCAGTCCAGTCATCTTCCCTGAGTGTCTGTCCCTGCGCTGCCGTCTTCATCAGCCTCTTTGTGAATCAGTCCAGTGCATCCAGCTTTCATGGCCAATTTGAAGGTGGGAAGAGCCAGAAGTCACCGGGTGCCGGGTCTGCTGAAGGAGGCCAGCAAGGACAGTGTCACATTTTATGGGCTGCCTTTCTGTGGATGGCACTCGGCAGCTGCAGTTCCCACTTCGTTCCTTCGTTCATTCTTTGTTACCATTTCTTTTAATTGCACCTCTTAGAAAAATAAAAAGGACTCCAGAACTGCTTTAGAAAGGGGCAAGGGCTGGTCAGGTAGCTCAGTGGATTAATGCGCCTGCTTAGACAATCTCAAGGACCGGATGTGATCCCATTGTGCTGTGCTGGCCCCATTCCTGGCTCACGCTGAGAGGGCGATTGAGACTGGGCATAGTGGCGCTCGCCCGTAATCCCAGCACTTGGCAGGCTGAAAACAGGAGGATCACTACGAGTCGATCTGGGAAGTGAGAGCCTGTAGCCCCTGCACTAAATACTTTTTTTTTTTTTTTTGCAGTACTGGGGGTTGAACTCAGGACCCTGCACTTGCCAGGCAAATGTTTACTCTACTGAGCTATCTCCCCAGCACTAAATACATTTAAGGGGGCCCGGTGGGATGGCTCAGTGGTCTAAAGCGCCTGCTTGGGGAAGCTTGGGCGGCTTCAGGGACCGCGGTTGGATCCCCGGCACCACATGCTGCGCCAGCCCTGCCCTCAGGGTGGGCTGAGCCAGCCATAAAAATGAGTGAATAAACATATGTTCTGAAACAAGAATAAAAATAATAATAAAAATAAATAAATACATTTAAGGGCTGGGAAGAGAGCTCAGTCGAGTAAGTGCCTGCCTGGCAAGCACAAGGTCCTGAGTTCAATCCCCAGTACCACTAGACAGATAGATGAGAGAAAGAGAGAGAGAGAGAGAGAGAGAGAGAGAGAGAGAGAGAAGAGGAGAGGAGAGAGAGAGTACTTGATGGGAGGGGAGTATTTGGAAGGGGATTCACTGTATATTTTGACCATACCCCACATCTGATAAGGAGCTAAAATTTTGGCTGGGCATGGTGGCAAAAGCCTGCAATGTCAGCACTGGGAAGATAGAGGGAGGAGGATCACTAAGAGTTCAAAGTCAGCCTGGTCTACAAAGTGAGCTCCAGGCCAACCTGAATTTCATAGTGAAACCCTGTCTCAAAAAGACATGGATAGCCTGTTGTAGCAGTGCACGCCTGTAACCCCAGTACTTGGGAGGCTGGGGCAGGAGGATCAGTGTGGGTTCAGTGTGGCTTGTTTTTCAGGATAGAACCTCCCATGTAGGCCAAGAGCCCTTAAAACCATGGTGGTCCCCCTGCCTCCGCCTCCTGACTGCTAGGATTACTGTCTGCACCACCAGACCCAGCTCCCTATTCGTCACCTTTGGACCAAAGCAGAGTGCAAGCTGTCTTCTTCCAGCCAGAGAGGGCCAGCCAGAGGAGATACTGAGGCCAGCACCTCCCTGGGGACCCAGGCTTCTCCACCCGCCACCTCTGCTTAAGGCTTTCCCAGGGGCCTTGCCAGGCACCCCGGGGCCCTGCTCCCCTCCCCTCCCACGTCTGGGTCCCCAGCTCGTCCCAGCTCCGCGGGCGCCGCAGCCCGGCGCAGCACCTTGGGCTCTGCTTTGCTGTGGGCTCCTGTGGGTGTTCACGTGCACATCTCAGCCCCATTGCTGGGGTCCCTGAGGAACACTGGGTCAGGATGGGACAGGGGACAGGTGGGACCCTTCCGCCTGAGGCGGCGGGCGGCTCCTCCCAGCCTCCAGAAGCCCTGGCCCACCCCCAGCTCGGGAGGCTTTCCCAGGTTTGTTTGCTTTTCTCGGTCTCACGCGGTCACGTGTGAGGCCCGCGGATTCCCACTTGCCGCCTTGTTTGCTTTCTTGGTTGACGCCTCAGCCTTTCTGGCCTCACCTCCTCGCCCCCGTCAGGCTATCAGCTTGTCATCGGCGTGCCGCTTCTGTTTCCTGTTTGCTTTTCCGCCGATCTCTTCATGGTCCAGGATAAGACCATGGTTGACCTTGCCCGGTGTGGAAGTGCACACCTGCCACCCCAGCTACTCAGGAGGCCGAGGCAGGAGGGTCACTGGAGCCCGCGAATCAGGGACCCCGCCTGGTCCACAGAGCAAAGACTCTTCTCAGAATTAAAAATATTTTTCTTACAATGCTCTATTTCCAAGTCTTTTCCTTTGCAAACTGGGCAAGCACAATCTTCCACTGTCTTAGCAGATTTGCTCTGGCTCTCTGTTGCGGGCTTTCCTTTTCTCTCTGAGTCAGTGCAACTTCACTTTTTACTTTTTTTTTTTTTTTTTGTCCCAGAACTGGGGATAGAATTCAAGGGTACCAGACTGTTGAGCTACATTCCAAGTCCTTTGAAAGTTTTTATTTGGAGACCGGATCTAGCCAAGTTGCTCAGACTGGCCTGGACTTGTAGCAATCCTCCCGCCTCAGCTCCTGAGCAGCTGGGAATCGAAGCTTGTGCCACCACGCCCTTGGATTTTTAAAGATGCCTCTGTTTTTGGACTAGAAATTGAACTCAGGACCTTGGGCTTGCCAGGGAGGCACTGTGCCTCTGAGCTGTACAGGTGGGAAGGACAGGCCCAGAGCCCTCATTTAATTTGTAGGCTTCTAGGAGACCCTGTCCTCAAAAAGACAAATAAATAAATAAATAAATAAATAAATAAATAAATAAATTTAACCAAGAGTATTTTATTATCTTAAGAAAACCTTATTGCTCTAGGGCCTGGCGGGATGGCTCAGTGGTCTAAAGCGCCTGCTTGGGAAAGCTTGGGCGGCTTCAGGGACCACAGTTCGATCCCCGGCACCACATGCTGCGCCAGCCCTGCCCTTGGGGCGGGCTGAGCCGGCCATGAAAATGAGTGAATAAACAAATAAAGGTTCTGAAACAAGAAAAAAATAAAAAAAAAAAAAAGAAAGAAAAACAGACACTTAAAAAAAAAAAAAAAAAAAAAAAAAAAAAAAAAAAAAAAAAAAAAAAAAAAAAAAAAAAAAAAAAAAAACAGTCTCTTAAAAAAAAAAAAAAAAAAAAAAAAAAGAAAACCTTATTGCTCTAAATATAACTTTTGGGACTGGGGACATAGCTTAGTGGCACAGGGCCTGCCTGGCACGCATGAGGCTGCGAGCTTGATTCCTGGTACCAAAAAAAAATCTTTTAGTTATAGCCAATGTAACACTTTTTTTTTGATATATTATGGC